>OZ038498.1:105302526-105340026 GCA_964036315.1 Acanthosepion esculentum | reverse complement strand
TACAAAGCTTGAATAATTTTGCCATAAGACTGCACTTGCGAGGTACTCAGTAAAGATACCTGACTACATTCTTATGATCTGCAAATCTAACTTCTCATCCGTCACTTTATGGTATATTTATATAATACAGTCAGTAATGCAGTTTGGCAAAGTTATTCGTTGTAGATGATCAGTGAATCAGGACTGAATAACAGACATGCATGTTATCTGGTCACCTGATTTAAGTACACGTAACGATTCTGTGTCTATGACGAAAGGACCCGTATTCAGAACGATCAGTATGCCATTATAATCGGAATCATAGTGTGGAAACACTTACACAGTCGCAGTATAAAAATCCTTTTTTCATCAATAGGCCGCATATGTATGGTATATACACACCCTAGATTATTGCTGCTGGTGCTGGCCTTTTTTGCCATGAAAAAAAAAAATTTCGGCACGGATCTTTTGGGATTAATTGCGGTTTGTTTTCAGGAGGAACGGTCAATTTCCTTTCTGTTCTAATTGAATCGTAAAAAAAGAAATGTAAACCGGAATTTCTCTTTGTCGCTTTTCGTCTCGCTGGGAATATTGCATCTCCCAATTCACAAAGCACAAACACAAGAGACATTATTGTTATTATGGAACTGATAATCCTATATACAGTGCCGTTCGATAAAACTGACTCAACTGTTTTTTTTTTTTTAATTAAAAATTTTTTCGCCGATTGTTTTTGGGGTCAAACTAATTTTTAATCTTACTAATATAAAGACCCCTTCACGACCACCTAGAAAAAAAGTTTACTCACCCTAAGGTATTCTACTGATAATTATAATTTTGGATATAAATGAGATTTAGGGGAAAAATCTGTGCAAAAAAGTGACTCACTTATTTTCAGCACCTAGTAATCAATAGAAACATAACCGAACAGCTTTAAGTAAAGAATAATAGAGGTATAATTTATTTATAATCGGTAATATAGTTCGAAATATTTAATAATCTATGGGTCCTCCTTTATTTTGAATAACCTTTTCAACCCTTTTTGGCATTGACTTGATAAGGTTCTGGCAAATCTCATCTCCAAGCATTGAATTCCATTCGGATATGAGATTCACAATCAAATCCTCTTTGTTGCTTAACTGCTTTCAGGAGAGCCTGTACTTTATAATGCTCCATAAGTTTTCTATGGGGTTGAGATCAGGAGATTGGGGCTGCCATGTCATAACACTCACCTTCTTCTCATCAAAGTATTCCTTCATCAATTTTGATTTGTGACAGGGAGTTATTTATCCTGCATAAAAATGAGTTTAGTGGGGTCGATTTGCACCCTTTCAGCAGAAGGGAGCAGACAAGACTCTAAAATTCTCTTGTACTGCTCGCTCCTGAGGGTCTTTTCAATAGGTTTTTAAGAAACCAGTTCCCTGAAAAGAAAAGCATCCCCAGAACATTGTACTGAACGGATGCTTGACAGTACTTACTGCTAAATTCAAAGAGCTTTCAAAGCTTCTTCTTCGGATTTTACATCGCTTATCCTTTGAATTTAGCTCAACTTTCGTTTCATCGGAGAAGAGAACATTTAGTAAAAACAAAAAAAATCAGGTGATTCACTTTTATCGAACGGCACTGTATATCGTTTACTCGTGACGCAGGAAACATTCGATATGATTACAAGTCTCATCTGGTGTATTCCGTGCAAATGGAGAGACAGACACTCTATGTTTTTGGAATGTGTAGAAATAGAGCCTCAAATACTGCAGCCGATTTTGCAACTCAACGTTAATCAAGGAATATAGTGGAAATATGAATCCAAAAGAATCAAGGTATGAATAGAGCGTGCCGCAGAATCAGGCCAAAGATAGGACGGAGCGGTTTCGTTAAAGACGCGATATTCATCCTCAGAATGTTATCAGAAAGAGCGATACAAATGCAGAAGGACGTGTACCTGTGTTTCATAGACTACGCAAACGCCTTCGAGGAAGTACGCCACAAGGTTCTCTTGAACCTGCTCAGCAACCTTGATATATTTTGGAAATATATCAGAATAACCAAGAACCTATACTGGCAACAAACGCATGCATGCGCATAGAGAACGAGTTCATCGAATATAGAAAAATAGAAAGGAGCGTAAGGCAAGGATGTGTCTTCTCACCGGACTTGATCAACCTATAACAGCGAGGCAATTCTGAAAGAATTGGAAATCCTATCGGGATTCAGCATCGGCGGCCACAATCTTAACAACATAAGATACGCAGATGAAACAGTACTGATAGCAGACACGGAAAAGAAATTAGAAAACCTCCTAGAGAAGGTAGCGAAGAACAGCGAGAAGAAGGGACTAAAGATGTAAGAATTCTTGGATAGCGAAGGAAAATATTTGTCGCAGATTACTTCCACAACGAAGAGAACAAATCACTGTAAGAACAGACTTGAAGAAAGGATTATCGAAATTTCGATTTCAAGGTACTTTGTCACATCAAAATGCTCGTGACCAGTCTAAAAAATAACTCGACCGCCGTGGCCGCTAAATAAATAAAAGAACACAACCTCTCTCTCTCCCCACCTCTCTCTTTTTTCTCCCCGATTCGACAACACTAACTACTTTTATCGAGCGAGCATTTTATTTTCATTCGTCGACAACTTGGAGAGGACGCACAATGTTAGCATATCAAAATACCTTTATGCCGGCTCCAGCGACTGACTTTTTTTTTTTTTTTTTTTTTTTAAGCGTATCACCCCAAGCAAGGCTGGAGGCCACTCTCACGCAAGGGGTTATAGAAGGGTTGGAGGAAGAGCAGATATGAGTGGTAAAGGAGAGGATGTGGAGAAAGAGACAGACAGTGGGTCGATCAAGGCAAGGGTGTTACAGAAGATTTGGAGCGAGAGCAGATAGGAATGAAAGATGAAAGGATGTGGAGAAGGGAAGTGGATAGAACAAGGCAACTGGAGATGTCGATTGACGCTACACTTAAACCGTTGGAGATTGTATTTGTCAGGGAAACAGTAATAGGGAAGGGAGTTCCACAGGCGATATGTGCGAGACATGAAGCATTTGGAGTAGAAGAGATGTCTACATCTAACAGTTTTTTGTTTCCAATTTGAATATACCATCTTCAGCATATCATGCAGAATATGTGCCCTTTTTTCAGTAAGTAACTTTCTTTTTCGCCACGGTTTCCGTCGTCGGATGAACGCGACACGCTTTCGCTTGGTTTGATGAGGTAATTCGCCGTTTTCTTCGCTATATAACCGTAAACTACAAGGTTGGTCAACAGTAAAAGGATGAACTCGGAATGCAATTTGCATGTCGGGGACAGTAAAATCAAGCACGTGCGAGAAGTTTAAATATCTGGGAAGCGTCTTGACAGAGGACGGTAAGTACGACACTGAAATCTGTCGACGTATTGGAATTCCAAAAGCTGGGCAGAGTATTGCAGGACTGGAGGATTTCTTTGGTAACAAAGAAAAGAATACTGAGCTGTTACGTGACGATTTCCTCAAAGATGAAGAAGAGACTCGAGGCGACGGAGATGTGGTTCTACAGAAGGATGCTAAGGATATCATGGACCGAGCGTGTGAGCAACGATGAGGTATGGGAGATGATGCAAACAAGGAGGAGGCTTATACACAACATCATAAGAGGCAGATGAAGTTTTTGGGACACATAATGAGGAATGAGAGCCTGGAAAATCTGATACGCACAGGTTGAATATAGGGAAAGAGAGACAAGGGAAAGTAACGCCTGACATACCTGGCGGGCTTAAGCAAGTGGATAACAGAAAGTGGTTTGGGGGAGGTGGCAGTTGAACGAAACTTATTGAGAGCTACAAGGGATACGGGGAAGTGGAGAGCCATGATCGCCTAGGTCCTGAAAGGACACGGCACATTAAAAGAAAGAACCAATGGCGTAAGTAGAGGAGGCGGCCTTCCCAGGGCTTCACTTTTATGAAAGTGCCACTTTTGTGTCTGCTGGAGGCTATAAGATTTAAATAAGATAGATTTTAATCTCGAGACAATATTCCCAATTGAAGGAACTTTCCTATTTACAGTAACTATGGCTTATATATTAACCTATCTCGTAAAGGCTATTAATAACTCTGCAAGACTTAAACGGCCCTCTCTCTCTCGGTAAGGAGAAAAAAAACTATTTACTTCAATTATCTCCCTTGTTATTTTAAACAGCACAAGTTACGAATCTCTTCAAAGGAGTAAACGAACTTTTACAAATATTTCGTGTCGGGACATTTTATTCTTGTATGAACTATGGACCAAGAAATAATCCAAGAAATAACTTTTAGATTTCAACAGCTTCATGAACTTGCTGAGAAATATGCCTTCTTTACTCGGTTGAATCTTTTGGATATCAAATACATTACAATCACGTCGACATTGATAAATCGTTGCTTGTTGAGATAAAAAGAATTCAGCTTTTTATTGCTGTTGATGCTGATAAAGACGCAATACAGATGTGGAAAGAAAGCCCCCCTTGACCTTTTGAAACATTCAGTTCTAAATATAATAATTCTGCTGATTTTCCTCACAATGACTGCTAATGTTGCTACCCGTGAGTGATGTTTTTCGAAATGTTTAAACTGATCAAGAATTAAGTAAGATCTACTATGAGAAGATTGCGGTTGAGAAAACTCGTTATACGGTCTATAAAGAGACAAGTGACAAATAGTTTTTGACGATGACACTGAAGAATTTGCCCCACCACCAAAAGCAAAGTTACTTTGAAGAAAGTTATAACTTTTATTTCAGAAGAATCTTTTAACTTTTCCCCTGTATGTCGTTTTTAACTGTTACTGATAAAGTTTAAATATGCTTAGTGTGTACAATATTTCCATTATTCAGACTAATGTCCTCATCTTTGTCGCCATATTTATTACAACGTTTCGGCCGTTGTACGCTCCGGCCTTCTTCAGGTGGTTGGAATGTCGAACTGAACTCTTTATATCGCTCACTGGGGTAGACTGTTCTAGTTCTACGTGTCATGTTTAATGGATGTCAGTTATCAGTTATCTCCTGTTAATTTTTCCCTCTGAAAGTTCTCCACTGCCTTAACCGGGTATTAAACTCACACTCTTTGGGTCCTGTCACTGGATCTAACCAACGCCTTTATCCACTGTACCACTGTGTGGATAAAGGCGTGGCCTTCGTATTTGTTCTTTATTTTATCATTCTCTCGAATTTAGATCGATATTTGAGCTATATTTGATTCCAATTGATATATATATATATATATATATATATATATATATATATATATATATATATATATATATATATATATATGTGTGTGTGTGTGTGAGATAAATTATTGATATAACCCTTTCAGATCTTTCAATAAAATATTATTTTAGAAAAGTTCATAATAGGAGAGAAAAAAAAACAGCCTCGAACATATGAAGTGATCCGACCAAAACGATCTCACCCATTTTCTTAATTTAATCCATCCAATTTTCTATATTAATTATTAAAGGAAAACTATTTTAAATAATAAATAATTTATTTGCAGAAGTCTGTCCGACGGTGCCGGCATTTTTGAATATGCATGCGAGTATCTCACAGATTTGGGGACAGGAAACCTTTTCACATTTTTAATTACAGGCGCTATGTAATATTCACGACAACATATTTTCCCTTAAACTGAGCCAATGAGTGGTAGAGCAAAAGTTTACACTCACACAGACACAGACACAGAGACCTCCCCATATATATATATATATATATATATATATATATATATATATATATATATATATATATATATATGTGTGTGTGTGTGTGTGTATGTGTGTGTAAGCAAATATGTGGATGTAGATCCGACGGTATGATGAAAAATATATAATTAAGTAATTCATTGTGTTTGAAAATTACTTAATTATAATTATCAAATCCTAGTAACAATTTCTATCATATATATATATATATATATATATATATATATATATATATATATATATATATATATATATAGTCAAACCTAATGAGCCAGACAAACCTACCAAGGTTTCACTTAGGCAGATCCTCCTGACGATCTGCCTAAGTGAAACCTTGGTAGGTGTGTCTGGCTCATTAGGTTTGACTAGGTTTGCTCTACGCTTGTATTGAGCTCTTTAGTTAGTTGTTTACTCGTATCGCGGTTTTTACTTTGGGCCTTGAACCTGTATCTGTGCGATTATTTTCGACAGACTTTCATGTTCCTGGCTCTTTCTTTTTTAAAACCTTTTTTCCCTTCGTGATTGATTTGGCTATTGTTAAATCAAGAATTCGAAGGTTTTTCGACACGAGTATAGTTACCTATATATATATATATATATATATATATATATATATATATATATATATATATATATATATATATATATATATGGAACGTTCGCTTTCTGAACATGAGACCCGGGTTCGAATCTCACCACGGTTGATTTGTGAGGAAGGAGAATTCCTAATGTTATCGATCTGCAGAGAGACGATCCCAACGTGCGGCACATATGGAAAGTGCCTGAAAAACATACCACGCGTTGACCCAAGACTTGTAAGTGAAATTGCGTAGACGGAACACTTTGGTGACCGTCGATAGATGTTCTAGCATGAAGTCACAAGTCATCGTCACTGAGGGTTTGGGCATGCTGACCTTGTTGAGATTGGTGATCACGCTAGATAACGTTCTCTCCTAGAAACTAACTACGGTCTGCATAGTTTCAGTATAAACCACAGGTTGTCTCTGTGGGCGTTGAACAAGCATAAATGTTCCGGAGCAAGCGTCTGCAATGGGGATTGTCTAGCCGTCCTAGTAGGCGGGTATGCTCGAATACGAGGCTATATATTTAAGAAAAGGCCAACCAACCTCGCAACCCGGGTTTCGACCGTAAGGTCTCCTCAGGCAACTGGAAGCATCTACTAGCCAAAACGACTCCAATATCGGAAATGAGGGGGTAAAACTATGAGTAGGAAGGGGAGGAGAGAGAGAGAGTAGAGAAAGAAAAAAAGAGGCAGGGAAAAGGTGAAAAAATTAATTATTTTACTTCCTCATACTTTTACCCTCACACTTCAGGTATATTGTAGGAGTTTCTTTGGCTTGAATGCGGACACCTTAGGATCGAAACCCGATTTGCGAGTTTCCTTGGCAGTTTAACCTTTTCTTAAATATCTTTGCTCAATATATTCGACTTTGCATTATATATTTAGCGAATTTTTTTGTCTATACCTTTTAGGCACGGCTGTTTTCAGTCTTCCGTTTACATTTCTATCCGCACACACACACACACACACACACACACACATACACACACACACACACATATGTATATATATATATATATATGTGCGGATAGAAATTATTCTTACAGTTAACAATATCACATTTTAAAAAAAACACCTCTTTCGGTTTGCACTATCTTTCGATGTCTCTTTATTACCTGGATTTAAAAAAACTTACCCCATTTTCTACCTGATGATGGTCGTATGAAACGATTGAAAGCCGAGCTAGTAGCAAAAATAAGACCTGATAAAACCGGAATTTATAAACAAGGATCATAAAATTCATTAACGGATTCGAGGTTGATTGTATTTTATGATTAAATATTGTTTGCGAGAGTGATTCTTGCCATATAATTAACTTCATTATTTGTTTTTCGTATGAATGATTTACGTTATATATATATATATATATATATATATATATATATATATATATATATATAATTTTATTATAAATTAACTGATTTAAAATATAGTTTTTTTAGCTACACAGTAATAGCCATGTTTCAAAAATGGAAGCTAAAAGCTTCGAATTTAATTTTGAGGAGGAAATGGAACTAATCTCTTTAATTTAACAACAAAATTAAATTCGAAGTTCTTAGCTTCCATTTTTGAAACATGATTATTAATGTGTAGCGAAAAAACATATTTTAAATCAGTTAATTTATAATATAAATGTTCTGTTAATTTACATTGAGCAATATTGTGTAAAAATAAAAATATCTATAAGAACACAGGATTATATATCTTACTGTTTTTTCTTTATATATATATATATATATATATATATATATATATATATATATATATATATATATATATATATAAATGAAGAAATATACTCCAGGTGTTCTGTATTTATGGATAAAAGTGCTCAATATCAGAGATAGAGCGTGTGTAAATACAAAAGTGAACATTGAAGTCAACACTTAGAGGCGACAGTCTGTTTCATGCTAGACACAATCGTCAGGCGACGAGTGTTGTTTTTTCACAGTATCCCAACTGAGATGTTGCAGCAGCCAATGAGGAATCTCAACAGCAGAATCAAGAATGCATTCGTACAGGAGGACGCCATCTATAGGACGTAATTTAAAAAAAATGAAAATTCCATCATTGTTTCTTAAATGGAATGTTTTAAGGTTTCAATTACTATGAATTAAATATGTTTCTTCCATCACTCTTGGTTTTATTGGATTGTTAAAAAGTTCCCGGTTTTTGGGGTCACCCTGTATATCCAACGAATGGATCGTGGTGTTCACTATGGTACTATGATCCCGACTGAGAACATGAAGCTATGGTACGTATTATGGAAGTATGAAATAAACACATCTTATGGAAGAATAATGAATAATATAAACATTTCTTATTTTGGAATACTTCATTGGTGATGATGAATCAGTTGACCTTTGTTTTGTTACCAGAAAAACAAAAACGAAAACCATACTTGGAAATATTTGTTACGTTTCCATCTACTTGTTGGATACATACACAAACAGGAGATATGTCGACAGAAAGATGGTAAGTTATTTAAAATTGGTCTTTTCTTTATTAATTAACATTTCTCAGAATTATATTTTTATATCGATCGTTGTCAAGGATTTGGGGAGGAAAAACATTTCGAAGATAAATCCATCACCCGCAGGGTAGGGTAAATACTTTTGGACTCATATCAAGAATGGAGAGTAAGGACGGTGTAGCAACAGCCCAGATATGACAGCACTACTGCATTATTTGTTTAATCGGGCTCTTGTAAAGGTAATGCATAGCAGGAGGAGTCAGTTACTTACTGGATCGCTACAGGGAACTGAACATTTTTCCAGCATCTTTAGCCATGGAGAGTATATATGAATTCCACGCGGTCTGAGGCGAGTTTCTGGCCCAATAGGCGTTCAAGCAAGGGGTCTATTTGAGAGAAAATTCAAACTCAACTCGGTGATGATGGAACGTTAGTTGTTTGATATTGGAGGTATTGAATGTGACTAGCCAGTTTTTCACCTGTTGAGTCATTACAGGGGAGGTTAAAAGAGAGATCAGCTTCCAGGCTATGTTCGTCTAGAATTTCAGAGTTCCACCCATATAAACTTTTTATCATCTGCATAGAGATTCATAAAAGATCTTAGGCAGATCAATAATGTAAAACACAAAAAGGTGGACGAACTAGTAAGCCTTGGGTGACGCCGGCAGTGATCTCGTTGGCCAAAGAGGAATGGCTATTAACAGATAACTTCATAACTTCTGTTAGGAAGTACTCGATAAATGAGAAGCCTCTTCTAGTGATTCTATAAAGTTACCTACTCGTCACTCCTGGACAACGTGGGCTATGCAAAAAAGAGCAGAGTCCTTCTAGACAAGTGGTTCGGTTACCTCTTCGATCCAGGAATTTGTAATTCGTCTGCAGCTCCGAGAAGAAGTGTTATCGCAAACATGGCCGCCATTGCTTACGACTCCGATGACCGTTACAAACGTGACTTAGCGTGCGTCACTGTGAGTACATATCCGGTTCTCTGCATGTCTCTTTGACAGGCGGCTAATGCCACGATCATAGCATGTCTTTTTATCTATCTATCTATCTATCTATCTATCTATCTATCTATCTATCTCAGTCTCTTTATATCTATCTATCTATCTATCTATCTATCTATCTATCTATCTATCTATCTATATATCTGTCTCAGTCTGTTTCTATCTATCTATCTATCTATCTATCTATCTATCTATCTATCTATCTATCTCAGCCTCTTCATATCTATCTATTTATCTATCTATCAAATCTCTCTATCTATTTCAGTCTGTTTCTATCTCTCTCAGTCGATTCATTATCTATCTATCTATCTATCTATCTATTTCAGTCTGTTTCTATCTATCTATCTATCTATCTATCTATCTATCTATCTATTTCAGTCTGTTTCTATCTATCTCAGTTGATTCATTATCTATCTATCTATCTATCTATCTATCTATTTCAGTCTCTATCTATCTATCTATCTATCTATCTATCTATCTATCTATCTATCTATCTCAGCCTATAATAGATCAATAATATAAAACAGAAAGAGGGTTGGACTAAGTGGTAAGCTTTGGGTGACACCGGCAGTGATCTCATGGGCCACGGGGGACAGGCTATTCACAAACTTCATGGACTTACTTCTTAGGAAGAACTCGATAACTGAAAAGCCTCTTCTACTGATTTATAAAGTTACCTACTCGCCATTCCTGGACAACATGGGCTTTCCAAAAAAGAGTCCTAGACAGATGGTTCAGCTACAAGAAGTGTTATCGCAAACATGGCCGCCATTGCTTACGACTCCGATGACCGTTACAAACGTGACTTAGAGTGCATTACTGAGTATATATATGGGGCCATTTGATTCCATTCAAGAAACCGGTTCTCTGCATATCTCTGTGACAGGCGGTTAATACCATGATCACATCATATCTTTTTAATCAGACTGAAAGAAACTATGTTAATAATCTTTTGAAAGAGAAGTCAGAACAAGTTTGTCTCATACTGCATACAATGACGTCAGTTGGCATTCATTTTTTTAGCCCACGAAATTACTGTTCTCAAGTACCTGACACATTCTCGATATATATATGCATTCCTGTCTCCTACGGGAAAATAGCCTAGTGGATGAAGACGGTGGTTCAGGATTTGGAGGCTTGTGAGTTCAGGGATTGTGAGTTCAATCCCTGAAAATCTTTTCTTAGTAAAAAGATGACAAAGTGGAAAAAATCTTTTCGTGTGACCCTTTGAGTCTCTTAGGACTTCATCGGACTAAAATAATGTTTGCATGGATGTGTGATTTCACATCCGCATAAAGGAGTGGACACGCTAACATTTTAATGTTAAACTGGATTTTCTCTAGTTTGTCTTCGTGTAACGCAAAAGCCGTTCTATGGAACGGCAAATCAGAGGATGCCTTTGGTTTGGTATCAGTTTCGACACTGATTAGAGAATGATTTGACGTGCCTTTGGTAAAACTTCTGCCAACCATTTTTCAGGGCAGGATGTGAGGAAGAGACCAGGAGTTTCACCTGGTGTCCTGTCGTATCAGGAACCCAGGTGGGTTTTTCAATAACCCGAGTTACTTCATAGACAATGTAAAATTCTTTGCCGTATCTGTTTTATTCGAGCGGTCTAACCATTTTTTGTGGTGAATATTAAAGTCACCACAGATATGAAAACTAACTGAGGGAAATTCAGTGCGGATATTATACATTCTCTCAGATATTTGGTCGAAAATTAGCGTCCCATTGATCTGTGTACGATAGAGAGTGAAACTTACCGATTAAAAGAAGGAATGTATTTTCAATAGACAGATTAATAAAAATGTCGTGATTACAAGTTTTGAATTAATGAGTTTCCAAGAGGAAACGTTAGGACTTGCGATAAATATCACCTTAAGGTAATGGGGAGAACAACCGTATCCATACAAGAAACATTCGGAATTTATTGGCCGAATAGTTGTCGGTTAAAATTTATAAAATCTTTTTCTTAAAACATTTTTGTTTTCCGTAAAGCCTCCAAAACCAGTCATAATGATGGAGAAAGCATTACCTCGAACCATCGCCAGTGAGACACGCTGCAAAAGCCACTCCGTTTTGCGAGGCTCGCCCCTTAATCAAGACGCAATCGCGCCAATCCTCCGAAGGAACACCATCGAATCGAACGAGGGCCAATAACCCCTGAAGTCTCCATTGCCACAGGAGTAAAATAAAAAAATCTATCAGCAAGAGAAGAATATTTAACTGTTTTTTTTTTATCTCTGCGTCCCGGGCGACGGACCCCGGCTCAACCGCGGACCTGATCAAATTACCGACCGAAAATATATCCGCACAGGTCGCATCCCAAATCAACGACTTCCCCAGTTTAAAAGGGAAAATGCTAATGCCATCCGGCCGCTTTCCATCACCACGGTCGAGGCCTACGGGTTCGATTTGGGAAGGGAACCCAGCTGCATCCAAACCTCTTTTGATGATGTCGTTAATTGCTGCATGCCGTGGAAAGCGGCCGGCACTACGACGATAGGAGAGAGGATGCAAACCAAACTCATCGATGGAGGCTCCACATCTGCTGTGACGCTCACATAATTTATTTATAATAATTTTTATTATAATTTATTTTTGTTAATGTTTTTATCAGTTTTGTTATTAAATATCTCACATTGTGTTCATAGATCTGCCAATTTAGGTGAAATGTGGTAATACCTTGGACGTAAATTTACTGCTGATGTTCCAGCGATTAAAGCACTTTCTATACATTTTCGTCTTAGTAAATGGCTTTTTCCGTTAATGAAAGTAGCCATTTGTAAATAAAAAAATATTATCAGATTCATTGCAGTGAGTAATTAATTTTATTTTAGAGTAAGGTTCGCCCTGAACAAGACCACTCGACGTAGAGGGTTAAGTTAAGGTGCAATTTGTGTGGATAGGAAAGAAAGATAACGATTTAAATCCTTGAAAAGGTTAAGATTGTAGTGATCTGGGAAACATCCTCTTGGGAGTCGGTTCCACAGAGAATGGGTTCGCAGTAAGAAGCTGGTCGAATGGAACTTCTCACCGATGGAATACAGAGGGAAATTTGGCGGTTTACTACTACGTAAGTGAGATGGCGGGTCTTAGCCGTGAAGATTTGAACTGGATGGACCAGTGAATGTAGGTCGTCCGAGCACTTTCTGTGGAAGTAGCCATAGAGATGCGAGAAGCTTGCCACATCCCGCCTGTGAGAGATGGGTTGGAAGGTGGAGAATAATTCGTCACCCACAAGGGCTTGGAGACGTTTTTGGACTCTATAAGGCGAGAGAGTGAGGTCTGAGTAGCCCCCGCCCAAATATGACAACAGTTCTCCATTTTTGGCTTGATCTGGCTCTTGTAAATTTAGAGGATAGCAAGAAGAGTCAGTTACTTACTGGAGCTTACAAGGAGCCGATCATTTCAACTGAATAAAAAGTAATGCATTGAGTTTAGTAAAAGATCCTTTTTGTGTTCATATAATCTTTTATTTAAATTCCTCGAGGTTTCACCTATGTATTCTTCGTGACAGTCATTAGATAGAGTAAATTTATCCTTGAAGATTTAGCTTATTATTTATGTTGTTTTTATTAAGTATTTTGTGAAAGGCTGGAATCGATTATCTCTGTGATCAATTCTCCCAACAATCATTATGGACGTCAACATTTGACAATAGATCGATCGATTTGTTTTTTTACTGATTATCAACACTGTGTGGGTTTATTTAAAACTGAAACGTATTTGAGATTCTAGGGGGGTCACTTTCATTACCTGGTGTTCCCAAGCGGTCTCTCATCTAAGTATTAACCCGGCTAAAACAGTGCTTAACTTCGGTGATCGAACGAGAATTAATTTTTTCAGAGTGATTTGACCGATAGACGAGAAAGCGAATGACATATTTTTTTTATTTTATCTTCATCCAACAATGTTTCATCATTCGTTTTAATGATGTTATTAATGTAAACGAGTCACTGCTTTCATACACGCTCACGTGAAAATATGTTTGTATTTGGTTCGTCTTAGGCTGCAACTAAATCAAAATATAAATAAAAGTAACTCTTTGAGGAATAAGCATATACCATTAATTTTTTTTCGTTTTTTGCACGGAGCAAATAAACAGAAGCCGAAGATGAGATCGACAGACTGTTGCTGATAGTTTTTTTTTTTTACTGTTAGCAAAAAAAAGAAGATTAACAACAGTTCCTAGCCTGGGGATTTAGTGGAGAAACGCTTGTGTATATCGGAGTAGACAATAAGCGCCATTTTTTTTTTTACTTCACAGAAGCAAGACAAAACATTTCGGATAAATAAATAAAAATGAGAGAAAAAAGAGTCAAGCAAATAAATAGTCTCGCTGTAGAAAAACAAATGGGGGTGGTGGTGGTGGTGGTGGAAATACAAGAAACGAGCGCCCGAAACTGTAGCCTGGAATAATTAAAAATAAATATGACGCTAAAAAGTTTTCGCTCTGGAAAATTTTCCCGCCAAAAGAACTCCCCGCCCGAAGACAAAACAGTCAATAATTAAACGTGAGAATGATAAAATTGAACTAAATTATTAACAGTCGTCGTTATAGTGTCGTAGCTATAGCTCCATCATCATCATCATCATCATCATCATCATCATCATCATCATCATCATCATCATCATCATCAATATTATAATCACCACCACCACCACCACCATCATCATCATTATTACCACCACCACCACCACCACCACCACCACCACCACCACCACCATCATCATCATCATCATCATTAATATTATAACCACCACCACCACCATCACCACCATCAACATCATCAACGTCATCATCATCATCATCATCATCATCCTTATTATTATCATTATTATTATCATTTACTATATATTGGTTTTTAGCTGCCATTTTCGCGATTGATATTTTGATTTTTATAACTACTTTTATTTTGACAGCGGAGGAAGTGTTGGTTTATAACTTTTTACCTAAATTTCCTTTCGTTCGCAGAATTTCATTTTAATTCATTCATTCATTCATTCGTGAATTCATTTAAATATCTGTTTTATTTCATTCCTTGTGTTTACAGCTTTTAGCCTCACTTCCTTTTCTTTTTCTTCATTTTTCATTCGTTCATTCATTGTTTTTAGGCTTTTCGTTTCGTTCCATTTGACTAGATTTCCTTTTTATTCCTTTTTTTACATTCACGACTCATAAATTCTCCAGTTTATCGTTTCTCTCCATTTTCACAGATTTTCTTTTCATTATTCTTTCCTTTTAATTCATTTATTCACCCGTCACTCGTTTTGTGCGTTTCATTCATTCTTCTTCCATTTTATCACTAACCTCATTCTTATTTCCTATTTCATTCATTTATTATTTGTGATTTTTCTTCTTTTTTTTGTCTCTTGCTAAATGTCGTTTTTACATTCTTCAGTTAATAATTTATTTCCTTTCTTTCATTATAATTTTCTTGACGGTATTCCATTCGGTCTTTTTCTTTCATTTATTCTTTCTCTCCTGTTATGCATCTTTTTCTTGAGGTTTTTCTCATTCGTTTCTTACATTTTCGCTTTTTTTCTTTTTTCTTTACTTCGTTTCGTATATTCTTCATTTCTTTGTATTTTTCTTACATTTTCCTCTTTTTACTTTCTTTCTTGTTTTTCCTTTTTCATTGCACTCCTTTTTTACTTATTCTTTCTTTTTCCTCATTTCTTTCTTTCTTTTTCTTTCTTTATATCTTTCTTGTTTCCTTCTTTCTTTCTTTTTTCTTTCTTTCATTTATCCTTCTTTCCTTTTCTTTATTTTTTCCTTCTTTTTCTTTCTCTTTCTTCTTCCACCTTTCTTTCTTTTTTCTTTTTTCTTTCTTTCTTTTTTCTTTCTTTCTTTTATCCTTCTTCCTTTTATCCTTCTTTCTTTTTCATTCTGTTTTCCTTCTTTTGCATTCTCTTTTTTCTTTTTCCTTCTTTCTTTCTTTTTTCTTTCTTTTTCTTACTTTCTTTCTTTGAGTTTTCTTTCTTCCTTTTTTCTTTTTTCTTTCTCTTTCTCCCTTTCTTTTTTCTTTCTTTCTTTTTTCTTATAGCTTTCTTTTTTGCTTATCCATTTCTAGAATGTTTTCTGCAATTTTCTTTCTTATTTCTTACTCTATACATGTTTTCTTTCCTTCATTCTTTACATTTCTTTCTTTCTTTCTTTCATCCATTCTTTCTTTCTTTCGCTCATTCTTTCTTTCTTTCTTTCATTCTTACTTACATTCTTTCTTTCTTTAATTTTTTCTTTCTCTTTCTTTCATTCTTTCTTTCATTCATTCATTCTTTATTTCTTTCTTTCATTCTTTCATTCTTTATTTTTCTTTCATTCTTTCTTTCTTTCATTCTTTCTTTCTGTCTTTCATTCTTTCTTTCATTCTTTCTTTCTTTTTTCTTTCTTTTTCCTACTTTCTTTATTTCTTTCTTTCATTCTCTCTTTCTTTCATTTATTCTTCTTTCCTTTTTCTTAATTTTTTCCTTCTTTCTCTTTCTCTTTCCTCTTCCTCCTTTCTTTCTTTCTTTTTTTCATTCTTTATCTTTTCTTCTTAACTTTTTTCTTTCTTTTATCCTTCTTCCTTTTATCCTTATTTCTTTTTTATTCTTTTTTCCTTCTTTTGCTTTCTCTTTTTTCTTTTTCCTTCTTTCTTTATTTTTTCTTTCTTTTTCTTAGTTTCTTTCTTTCAGTTTTCTTTCTTTCTTTTTTCTTTCTTCTTTCTCTTTCTCCCTTTCTTTTTTCTTTCTTTCTTATACCTTTCTTTTTTGCGTATTCATTTCTAGAATGTTTTCTCCAATTTTCTTTCTTTTTTTACTCTATACATGTTTACTTTCCTTCATTCTTTACATTTCTTTCATTCTTTCTTTCTTTCTTTTTCTTTTTCCTACTTTCTTTATTTCTTTCTTTTTTATTTAATTCTTTCTTTCTTTCTTGCTTTCATTCATTCTTTATTTCTTTCATTCTTTCCTTCATTCTTTCTTTCATTCTTTATTTCTTTCGTTCTTTATTTCTTTCGTTCTTTCTTTCTTTATCTCTTTCATTCTTGCTCTCTTGCTCTCTTTCTTTCTTTCATTCTTTTTTATTCTTTCTTTTCTTTCATTCTTTCTTTCTTTCATTCTTTCTTTCATTCTTTTCTTTCTTTTTCTTTCTTTTTCCTACTTTCTTTCTTTCTTTATTCTTTCATTCTTTCTTTCTTTCTTTCTTTCATTCGTTCATTCTTTTTCTTTCTTTTTTCTTTCTTTTTCCTACTTTCTTTCTTTCTTTTTTATTTCATTCATTCTTTCTTTTATTCTTTCTTTCGTTCTTTCTATCTCTTTCATTCTCTCTCTTTCTTTCTTTCTTTCGTTTTTTCTTTCTTTCTTTCATTCATTCTTTCTTTCTTTCATTCTTTCTTTTTTTAATTCTTTCTTTCTTTTATTCTTTCTTACATTCTTTCTTTCTTTCATTCTTTCTTTTCTTTCTTTACATTTCTCACTTTTTCTATCGTCTGCTCTAGTCCTTTTTATTTTCTCCTTCCTTATTTTTTTATCGACCATTCATTTTCTTTCCCGTGTCATTCCTAATTTAGCGTCTTTTATTGCCACTTACTTCTGAGGAATTTTTTTAAGCATAGGAAAATTCGCTGGACGTTTTTGTAGGGCAGCCATTTTTTGAATGTGTTCTTTTGCCACCTTTCCTCGCTGTCCTCAAAGCCAGCGGACAGCACATTGTTGTTGTCCACGGGCAGCGGACAGTCAAACGACTTTGGCATCAAAAAGCAATTAGGAATGTGCTGAGGTGCCGGCGGCTGCGAAGAAAAATTCGATTTCACAAGAAATTCTTGCAGATTAGGTGCTCGAATTGACTCTTGCAACAAATTCATTCGAGCGAAGACAACTGATAAAAATGACAACAGAAAAAAGAGAAAAGAAAATCATTTTTTCAATGTCACTTTTCTTCTCTATTTTTTTGTCATTGTATATTTTATTTCTTTCTATGAGTTGTTTATTTTAGAATGAAAGAAATATCTTTTGGTGATTCCTTTCTTCCTTCTTCCATCCCTATCACCTTAGATTTCTTTCTTTCTTTCTTGTTTGTTTTTCCTTCCTTATTTTCCCCTCTTTCTTTCTTTCTTTCTTTTCTTTCAGGCTGTCCGTCTGTTTTTCTTCCTTTTTTCGTTCATTCATTCATTCTTTCTTTTTTCTATTTCTTTCTTTCTTTTCTTTCTTTTCTTTCTTTTCTTTCTTTCTTTCTTTCTTTCCCTTACTTTGATTTTCATTCATTCTTTCTGCTGTATTTTTCCTTCGATATTTTCCTGTTTGCTTTTATCTTTCTTTCGTTCTGTCTGTTTTTTCATTCTTTCGTTCAATTTTTTTCATCTTCTTTTATTTTTCCTTACTTTATTAATTTCTGTAATTCAATTTTTTTCATTTTTTCTTTGTATCTTTCGGTATCTTTGTTTTTCTTTCTTTCTTTCTTTCTTTCTTTGCTTTTTTCTTTCTTTTTTCTTTCTTTTTCGTTCTTTATTTCTTTATTTTTCTTTCTTTCTTTCTTACTTTCTTTCTTTGTTTTTCGTTCATTCTTTTTTCTTTCTTTTTCGTTCTTTCTTTCTTTCTTTCTTCCTTTCTTGTTTGTGTATCTTTCCTTATTATTCTCTCTTTGTTTCTTTGTTTCTTTCTTTTTCTTTTTGTCTGTCCGTCTGTTCTTCTATTTTTTCGTTCATTCATTATTTCCTTCTTTTTCCTATTTCTTTCTTTCTTTTCTGTATTTTTTCTTTCATTCTTTCTTCGGTCACTTTGATTTTCATTCTTTCATTCTGGTTTATTTTTCCTTCGATATTTTTCTCTTTCCTTTTATCTTTCTTAATTTCTGTCGGTTCTTCTTTCATTCTTTCGTCCGATTTTTTTCATCTTTTATATTTTTCCTTTCTTTATTAACTTCTGTAATTATATTTTTTCATTTGTTTTTCTTTCTTTCTTTTACTTTCTTTTTTCTTTCTTTGTTTGCTTTTCTTTCTTTCTTTCTGTCTTTCTTTCTTTCATTCTTTCTTTTTTTCTTTCTTTCTTTCTTTCTTTCTTTCTTTCTTCCTTTCTTTCTTTGTTTTTCTTTGTTTTACTTTCTTTTTTCTTTCTTTGTTTGCTTTTCTTTCTTTCTTTCTGTCTTTCTGTCATTCTTTCTTTCTTTCTTTTTTCTTTCTTTCTTTCTTTCTTTCATTCTTTCTTTCTTTCTTTCTTCCTTTCTTTCTTTGTTTTTCTTTGTTTTACTTTCTTTTTCTTTCTTTGTTTGCTTTTCTTTCTTCCTTTCTTTCTTTCTTTCTTTTTCTTTTTATCTTTTTCCTTTCTTTATTAACTTCTGTAATTCTATTTTTTCATTTCTTTCTTTCTTTCTTCCTTTGTTTTTCTTTCTTTCTTTTACTTTCTTTTTTCTTTCTTTGTTTGCTTTTTCTTTCTATCTTTTTCTTTCTTTCTTTCTTTCTTTCTGTCTTTCTTTCATTCTTTCTTTATTTGTTTTTTCTTTCTTTCATTCTGTTTTTCTTTCATTCTTTCTTTCTTTCATTCTTTCTTTCTAGGTTTTTCTTTCTTTCTTTCTTTCATTGTCTTTCTTTCTATATTTTTTCTTTCTTTTATCTTTCTTTCTTCTTTCTTTCTTTCTTCTTTCTGCTTACTCTTTATTATTTTCATATTTTTCCTTGTTAAATACCTAAATTTCCGTCTTTCATTTCTTTATTTACCTTTCTCTCCCAGTTCTTTCCTTTTACTTCAGTATTCATTGAATTGTTTCACCAGAATGTTCTGTCCGTTCTATAATATCAAGTTTCTTCAGAGCTTTGAGTTTATCGATATTTTCTCTGAACAAACTTGTCAAACATAATTCTTCTTATAATTAGATTATCTCATGTGAGTTTTTAAATAGATTTTCTACAATTTTTATATCAATATATAACAGTTCACGAGGGATCAGTTTATTACTTAATAACAAAAGAAAATAAATCCCTCATATTATGTCAAATACGATCTTATGTTAACACTAACAAATTAAGTATAGGAGAAAAAGAAATTGAATATAGACTAGACACTGCCAGAGGTAGTTTCGCCGCAAACCACAAATTGCTACCAAATTAAAAAATTAACCTGGAAATTCAAGTCATGTTCTTAAATAGACTCGTCTGGTGAACCTTCTCGACTGGTGCTACAGAATCACAAACAAAGAACTGTACCAAATAACAGAAACCACATCACTTGAGGACTTTCAACAGCAGCAACAACTAAAATGGATATCATATGTGAGTCAAAGAGAAAATAATGAAGCCTGAGTGTCTTGGCAAAGATCATCCTTCTTTGAACCTTGTGGACTGGTGCTACAGAATGACAAACAAAGAACTGTACCAAATAAGAGAAACCACATCACTTGAGGACTTTCAACAGCAGCAACAACTAAAATGGATATCACATGTAACTGAAAGAGAAAATAATGAAGCCTGAGTGTCTTGGCAAAGATCATCCTTCTTTGAATCTTGTGGACTGGTGCTACAGAATCACAAACAAAGAACTGTACCAAATAAGAGAAACCACATCACTTGAGGACTTTCAGCAGCAGCAACAACTAAAATGGATATCACATGTAACTGAAAGAGAAAATAATGAAGCCTGAGTGTCTTGGCAAAGATCATCCTTCTTTGAACCTTGTGGACTGGTGCTACAGAATCAGAAACAAAGAACTGTACCAAATTACAGAAACCACATCACTTGAGGACTTTCAACAGCAGCAACAACTAAAATGGATATCACATGTAACTGAAAGAGAAAATAATGAAGCCTGAGTGTTTTGGCAAAGATCATTCTTCTTTGAACCTTGTGAACTGGTGCTACAGAATCACAAACAAAGAACTGTACCAAATAACAGAAACCCCATCATTTGAGGACTTTCAACAGCAGCAACTAGTAACACGGATAGCGCATTTATCTCTACGGGTAAATAATGACATCAAGATGTTGGCAGTCCACACGTCTTCGAATAAATGGTTAGCAAGGAAGCCGCCGTCAATACTGCAAAGATCGATAACAGTTACTGGACTGGAGAAACTTATTTCCATGAAAAAGATTTTATAAATTTAAACTGAAAGCAATACTGGCTGCTCTCTCAATGAATATATATATATATATATATATATATATATATATATATATATATATAATGACAAGAATATTGGATCCTGAGAAAAAATTAATTTCGGTTGAGTTCTGTTGGTTTGAGGTGTGAGTTTGTAAACAGTGAATATTTAAGTTAATATAGCATGACTCTTCGGCAGAATTGAGTCACTGTCAGTCACTGTGTGTTTATCTAAATCTAAAAATAAACACGCTAAAATTAACCTTCATCCCTGCCGTGCGCCGACGGCTTAGTGGTAGAAGTTCCGACTGACGCCAATTCAGTCGGGTTTCGATCCTAGCTAGAGGCAACCGGACGTCTAGCCACACTGGTGAGCTGTGAAACTGCGAAACAGTCTGTCTGTGGATGACAAGTATATATATATATATATATATATATATACATATACATATATATATATATATATATATATGAAGAAATATAGTCTTAAAGTGTGCTATATTTATGGTATAAAGTGCTCAAAATCAGAGATAGAGCGTCAGCACTTAGAGGCGACAGTCTGTTTCATGCTAGTACAATCGTTAGGCAACTAGCATGATGATTGCACTAGCATGAAACAGACTGTCGCCTCTAAGTGCTGACTTCCATGTCCACTTATATATATATATATATATATTTGAACTTTATTTCAATGTTTTATGAGCTTTCGATCCGTAGCTATGATTAATTAATGATGAACATGATCGATTTCATCATGATTCTTCTGTTAAGCTTGGAGAATAATTATACGTTGTTAATGCTCAAAGGAGAGTCCTATATTTTTATAAAAACCTCGGAGAATTCCAGTAAATCATCTTTAATCGTTTCTAAGATACAACAGTTTAAAGCTTAATCTAACAATTGGACAATTTTGCTGTTACACGCACTATATATTTTCCCTTTGTTTTATATTTTTATAGTGTAATAATTATTGGGGATCGCTTTATTACATAATAACAAAAAAAAAACTCGATACCTCATATTATACCGAACAGAATATTATATTGATACTAGCATTATTGCGTCCCACTTGAAGACAAGATTACTGCTCAGCCACCGCAGACTTTCGCATCCAGACAATTTTCAATTACTCTGTTTACGAAATGCCTATATTTTGTTCAGATCTCTCTCTCTCTCTCTCTTTCTCTCTCTCTCTGGATGCTGATTTTCTAAGCATAACTTAGATGTTGTAAAAGGCTGAAGTTATGAGGCACCCGGTGAGGATCGAACTCACTATTCAGTCGTAACTGTTTTAGCGAGACATACTTGTTTACCATTACACCACGCCGAAGTGTACACCTCTCTTTCAGTATATCAGTTGTAACAAATACGACACATTTCTCTAAAAACGTGATACGTGATGAATTCTGTTCCTGCATCTCATAAAAAAATACAAAAAAAAGAAAAAAAGAAAAAAGACGTTGAACTCAAATTTGTTGATTTCTTCCTTCTTTATTTCTTTCCGCTCGTGTGAATTGCCATGTGAAAGAGAGAAAGACGACTAGCGACGTTGTCCAAGCGGGACGCTATTACCTCTGCAGGGGTGACATCATAATTCAGTCCGCAACCGGCCGATCCACGGGTCAGATCACACGCTTCGCTTACAATCTTCCCCCTCCCAGTTTGATGGACTCAGCGAAAAATTCACCAGAAAACTCTCTTGTTTCCGATTCATATCAAAACTCTTCCTTTTAGATTTCGCCTAGTTTGTGGTAGACCACTACCGGATCCACCCCGAGAGGATTCTAGAATTACGTAGGGTCTTCTAGAAAGGACCAGATTTCTCCGAACTATCTCGAATCGGAAGTTCTTGTCATTTATTTATTTATTTATTTATTTATTTATTTATTTAACGGATAACCAGCACTGATCGATCGAAATCACATGTGAAAATCTGGCGTGCCCCTTCCAGCCGTATTGATGTTTCTCACTGAGAGATCGTCTTTAAAACGCTTTTCACAGAATAACGTTTGCTAAAATTCCTTCTTTTCTCATTTTTTTTTCTTTGTAAAAGAAACTTATATGAATTAACTCTGAAATTTCTCATATGTCACCCATTATATAACATGAGTAACGATATTCCATGTTCTACATTATCCGGTCTGTTGTTGCTAATATCCACTTTTGGCCATCGGCCATCCATCTTTGTCCCTGATCTGCCATCCATTCACAGAAAAAAAACAGGATGTTCTCTTTCCAACTACTTCTCTTGCTTTAAAGTCTTGTGATTGTTAAAGTCTCGAAGCCCTCTTTCCTCATTATGTTTCTCAATCTATTTCTTTCTTATTGTATATATCATTTTCTTTGTTTCGATTTTTCTTAGAGCTTCATCTTGGCTCACCTGAACTGTCCATGACTTTGCAATACTCTCACTTCAAAGCTTTTCTACACCTGCGAGTAAAAATCCAGTCTGTGCGATTAGATATGACGCAACTTGTTTCCTTTAAACAGAATTTTCCTATCTCTTAATACTTCGCTTAGTTTCTGGGCGACTTATTACGTTATTCCTATGAGCGTCCGGAATTATCGGTTACGTTTAATAATTTAGAATAATTGATAAACATTAACTGGACAAAGATAAAAAAAATATTCAGCACCCCTGTGCTAGACAGTTTTTCTAACCAGAATCTATCTTGCATTTTTATAAATCTACCATTCGTTCTTTCTTTGAATATTACTACCGCATCTGGTGATTCTGCTATGAATTTAGAGATTCTTGATAAAATACAGGGAAGAATTTGTCATATTATCGGTTCTGACATCGAAAAAATAGCAAGAAAATGCCATGTCTACACAAAACAATATTCCGTCCAGTGACAACAGCTGCTGGTGGCTCCAGGGGTGGCAGTACCGCCTTAAACACCGAAATTGTGTTACCTTCCCATGTCGGCGGATGACGAGGGCAGGGTATCGAACGTGCGTTCACACGTTGTATAGTCCTAACCTGGCATCTCAGATTCAGACACTTTCTCACCACTATAATGTAGCTTCCCAGTGACTTTTCTATAAATAATTCTAGTTAAATTAGATCCTCAAAAATTTAAATGCAATTTCAATCGTTATCGTCTGTCTTTTTTATTCCTGTTATTTTATTGTCTTCTCTCCATTGTCTTCATATTTTCTAACACTCTGTAATATCTTGCGTCCTAGTGGCTTTACTGCCTTTGATTTAAAAAAATTTAAATGCAATATCAATCGCTATCTTCTGTTTTCTTAATTCTTGTTCTGTTATTCTCCTCTCTCCTTAATAGTAGTTTTTATCATATTCCTTAACACTAATTAACCTCTTGCGCCTTAGTGGCTTTATTGCCTTGCTTGGGTGAAATAATTAAAAAAAATAATTGATTTTTATATTTCATACATTATTTCTTAAAGAAAGGGGATGGATTTTTTTATTAATCCAACAGATTTATTTATGTTGGAATAATAAATATATAACCCATCCACTTTCTTTACAAATTGTTTTGTTTACGTAAGGATATTAAACTAAGCTGATATATCAATGTCAAGACTCAGAGAAAAATTTGCTTTTAAAGAACTTTGCTTGGGCATCGGCGTACTCAAAGCGTTAGGGTGACGCAGATTCGAATCCCGCCGGAGAAGCCTATATGCGGCTGGTATTTGAGGGCATACAGATTTAAGATTAATACTGCTTCCTACTAACTTCTAATGCTTTTATTTTCCTGAAATCAAGAATGACAAACCCTATAACAAATGAAATGAAAAGGCATGCTGTGATTGTGACATTAAAGGCTGATCATAGCGATTTGGATATTGCACGTTTCCTCAAAGTTGCAAGATCGTTTGTCCACAAGATACGAAAAGAGTTGGAAGATGCAGACAGTTCTCCAATGTCTGTATCAAAACATAAAAGACATTCTGCACGTTCTGATAAAGTGAGAACATCCGAATTTATTCAGGAAGTCAAGCAGACAATTGATGAAAACCGAGGTCAATCAATGAGGTCAATTGCCAAAAAGCTGCATGTGTCTGAAAAAAACACACTTTTTTCCACAAGGTCTTAGAGTAAATGCTGCTGTTTATATTGAGGTTCTAGAAACAGTTGTCAAGCCCTTAATTGACAACATATGCAATGGCAGGCCTTACATATTCCAGCAAGACTCGGCTCCATCCCACAAGGCTCTACGAACACAAGAATGGATGGCTGACCATTTGTACGATCACATCACACTCAACATTTGGCCTCCTAACTCTCCAGATCTCAATCCACTAGACTATTATGTGTGGAGCGTTGTTGAGAAGGAGGTTAATAAACAGCCTCATAACACCAAAGACTCTCTTAAAGCTGCAATAGTTCGAGTAATGTCTAACATAAATAAAGACCAATTAATCAGAGCTTGCGGCCGATTTCGACCTCGTGTAGAGGCAATGATTGATGCTAGTGGTGGTTTTATTGAATAATATTAAATAATAGTTAGCTAAATTTCATGTTTACTTATTTGTAATCAAATATAATTATATTCATTTGTTCAGCAACTTTTTTTTTTACTAATCCATAAAATCTGTCCTCAAATATCAACCGCACCATGTATTTTCCTTTAATAAGATTTCTCGAATATTCAGCTGGTAGACAAAAAAAAAAAAAACACTGTTTAATAAATAAACGGAGCGTTTACTCAAATACGAATAATTCTTCTTACTTTGAAAATTATAGTCAGTAAGTAAATGTATTTTAGTATACATCTTGTATTAAGAGACATTTAAATCGACATCTATTTTTGGTGCAATTGTTAGCGAGAGGGACTCAATCATTCAGTTAATTGCCATACGTGATACACGCTTGAGCGATCATGTATCTTTGGATATATGACTGACGATGAAGATTTTTCCCGGAGAAGGTTGCCATTTCTTTCTGCGCTAAACTGGTTGCCAACCAAGACTAAGGAACCCAGCCTATCCTGCTATTCAACCCATAGCTGGGGGTAAAAGAGACAGAGTTATACTTTTCCGAAGTGTATTTGTGCGTAAGTGAATGCAACGAACTCAACTGGAATTCGAAATCAGCTCACCGCGGGACTGAATCTCACTTCGAGCAGATATGCAACACACCACAAGCTAACGGAACTTGATCATTTAATTAATGGTTCAAACCTCGTGAAGATCTCCCTACTCATAGCGTTTTGCCAGACTAAGCGGAGAAAATAAAAAACGGTTAATTCAATCCAATGCGCAAAATCCCAAACGTTTTTTATCCGTTAAACTACGAACCGTCAGACAGTAGGTATTCATGAACCACGATCCAGGTTATGTTTCGAAATAAACCGTGGTAATAATAGCCAAGAGCAGATGATTAATTATCCAACGGTGAAGACTTAATTTCAATTACAATTAATAGCGACCTTTTGTCTTAGCTCGGCCGGTGTGATACTCTTATCATTTGGTGTTAATGATGCTTCAGTTAATCGATGCCTCGTGTAGGAAGAAATCGGTAAAACCCGAGGCGAAACCCTGCTTGTGTGGCTTACGGCGGGAATATTGCTAATATGGCTGCCTCAGATGAAAGAGGCGAGGACAGAGAAAAACATCAGGAGAAAGAAAAGAAATTAGAGGGTCTTAAACAACAGAACTCAGCCGATACGAGTGAAGGAGACGGTGAGATCTGGGTAGAGAATACGTGAAATCAAAATGCGAGAAAGAGACTGAAAGAAACGAAAGAAAGAAAAGGAATCTAAGTATCTGAAAAAGAGAAGAATATTAAGAGGATATACAATAGGGAGAGAGGGGGGTGATGTGGCGTATAGGAGAAGAGAAAAGAGATACAGTCGATGAGAAAGAAAAGAAAAAAGTGGGAAGATTATAGGTAAATAGAGAGAGGGAGGTGATGTGATGTAAAGGTGACGATAAACATGTTACAGGCAAGGAAAAAGAAGAGGAGAAAGAGAAGAGATTAAAGTTAGAGAGAGAGAGAGAGAGAGAGAGAGAGAGAGAGAGAGAGAGAGGGCGATATGACGTAAAGGAAATACGAAAAGAGATACAGCTAATGAAAGAGAAGAGAAGAAAGAGTAGAGTTTATAGGGAAAGAACGAGGGGTTGATATGACGTAAGGTTGAATGAAAAATAGAGACAGCCAATGAAAAAGAAGAGAAAAGATTATTGGTAAAGAGAGAGAGAGAGAGAGAGAGAGTGGGGGGCGATATGGCGTAAAGTAGAAAAGAAAAAAGATACAGCTAATGAAACAGCCGATGAAAAAGATGAGAGGAGGGGGGAGAGATTTAAGGTAAAGGGTGAGAGAGAGGGGGTGATATGGCGTAAAGGAGAAGAGAAAAGAGAAACAGCCGATGAAAAAGATGAGAGGAGGGGGGGAGAGATTTAAGGTAAAGGGTGAGAGAGAGGGGTGATATCGCGTAAAGGAGAAGAGAAAAGAGAAACAGCCGATGAAAAAGATGAGAGGATTGGAGAGAGATGTAAGGTAAAGGGTGAGAGAGAGGGGGTGATATGACGGAAATGAGAAGAGAAAAGAGAAACAGCCGATAAATAAGAAGAGAGGAGGGGTGAGAGATGTAAAGTAAAGGATAAGAGAGAGGGGGAGATATGACGGAAATGAGAAGAGAAAAGAGAAACAGCCAGTGAAAAAGAAGAGAGGAGGGGTGAGAGATGTAAAGTAAAGGATAAGAGAGAGAGGGGGAGATATAGCGTAAAGAAGAAGAGAAAAGAGATACTGCTGATGAAAAAGAAGAGAGGACGGGAGAGATTTAAGGTAAAGGGTTAGAGAGAGGGGCTGACATGGCGTAATGGAGAAGTGAAAATGAAGACAACCAATGAAAAAGAAGAGAAGAATCAGGAGAGATTATAGATATATATAGAGAGGCAATGGGATGTAACGAAGATTAGAAACATGTTGCAGGCAAGAAATAGAAAAGAAAAAAGAATTGGGAAATAGAGGAGGACCATGAATAATTGACCAGTACTATGAAAAAGAACAGGAGAGATTATAGGGAAAGAGTTTGTGAAGCAGATGACCTATTTTTATTGAGAAAAAAATCGTCGAACCTGATGTGATAGAAAGATGGAGGAATCACTTATGGACAGTGAATTAGAAAAGAGTTAATGATGAAATGAAACATTGAAAGTGTTAAGGAATGAAGAAAATATGAAAATAGGAAGGGGTAGTGTGAAATAAAACTGGAGATGTGCATTTGAAAATAAACACGTGATCTCCGTTGAAATTAACTTACCAAATATATATCAGTATGAATAAAGGAAAGTTGTCTAACACGGACACTCTTCGAGATCTTCTTTCGAGATGTCTCGCGGGTCACGATATTTGAACCTAACCTAATTTCCATAAAAAAACAGCGTCAAAAAATTCAAATAGAAAAACCTTGCAATTTTCCCGGGTTAAAACTAATAGATATAATTAGCATTAACCTGGATACGGTAAGATGAAACATGTAATTGGCCCTGATCCTGTCATCTCGTCTACAGTCGCTCTCTCACAGACGCGACGTTGCCTCGCTCTGTCCTTTTTACAAATACTTTCACGGTAATTGCTCCGATGAGCTGCTTTTGCTGGTTCCCAGGCTTCATGAATTCAAGCGTCCTACGTGGCTGGCATCCCTCTCTCGCCCTTTCACTGTTGAAACCGCTAAGTGTAGCCGTCTCTTCTACTCCAATAGCTTCATATCTCGCACCTCTTGCCTGTGGAACTCCTTTCCATATTCCTGTTTCCCTGACAACTATAATCTCCATCTATTCAAATGTAATGTCAATCGACATCTCCAGTTGCCTTGATCTATCCACTACCCTTCTCCACATCCTTTCCTCATTCACTCCTATCTGCTCTCGCTCCAAATCTTCTGTAACCCCTTGCCTTGATCTATCCACTATCCTTCTCCTCATCCTTTCCTCTTTCACTCCTATCTGCTCTCGCTCCAATTCTTCTGTAACCCCTTGCCTTGATCTATCCACTATCTTTCTCCACATCCTTTCCTCTTCCACTCCTATCTGCTCTCTCTCCAAATCTTCTGTAACCCCCTGTGTGCTAGTGGCTTCCTGCCTTGCTTGGGGTGAAATGCTTAAAAAAAAAAAGTAAAAAAAGGTATCTATGCCTGATGACAAAACTATTTCATCATCATCACCATCATCATCATCATCCCCTTGACTTAATCGTAGTCAAGGAAGGTAGGTCATTAAGGAGGCATTCTGTTTCATAAGATAGCAGGTCAATGAAGGTGGTTGTCGTGCGACCACGTCCGTAATGCTATAATCGTAATCCGAATCTGATTCGAATGTAGAAGCCACACTAATTCTTTTCCACAACGGTCTATCAACAGCAGCCATCAGAAATCCTGGTACAGTCATAGCTGTCTATTCTTTTGACATTGTCCCACCATTTTCTCCTACGTCCTTTTGTCCTCTCCTACGTCCACCTTCAACGTTGTTATGCATGATGGTCTTGCATAGACTATCGAGCCTTGTAATGTGTCCAAACCACGCCATTTTTCTCTGAGGTTCCTGGTGTCCCACAAAACTTTCAACCCTTTTCTGCAGAAACTCATTGGGTGTTTTTTTTTCCCAATATAAAATGCCACGTAGTTTTCTCATGCATTTGTTCTCAATCGCTTCGAACATTCTCTCTGTATCTGCCAACAGTGTCCACGTTTCACATCCATATAGGAGAATGGAGACTACCAATCTGTACTTTGTTTGAAAGCTGATTTTGCTTCTCCATATTCTTGCCAATTATTAATAATAATAATAATCAACAACAAATGAGAAGAAAGCTCCCGGTGGCCCACAAAACCTTCAACACAAACTCATTGGTCTTTTGCTCCCAATAGAAAATGCCAAGGAGTTTTCTCATGCATTCAAACACTTGGATCCTTCTCTCTGTATCTGCCAACAGTGTCCATGTTTCACATCCATATGGGAGAATGGAGACTACCAGCGATTTGTCATCTGTACTTTGTTTGAAAGCTGATTTTGCTCCTCCATATTCTTGTCAATTTGGTCATCGCTGCCATGTCTGCAGCAATTCGTGTGCAGATTTCCGAGTTGTAGGGACCATCTTTAGACAAGTTTGCTCTTAAAGGAAGAAACAGTGAGCTCCAAGACTTGAGCAAGAAAAATATTTTCTCCTGTCTTAATCCTATGTCAGATCCCTTCGATAAGCTCAAATTGGCAGCTGATCTAAAAAAGAAATGACCTATAACATGTTAGTAAATGGCTTGATTTAAACGCTCCAAAACGAGGCTGCTCTCTTTTGAACACGTGAACGAACCTATTTTGCCTTCTATTAGCATGGCTGATGCTTCCCTCCAGGTGACGGACTCATTGCGCCTTTTCGGGCTAATGTTTTCCGCTGACATTATGTGCAAAGATTATATTGAATCCTTGCTAGGCCTACTTTTAGGAAAACTAGATCACTGTGGCGTGCAAGACTATTTATTCGACAGAATCTAGCTTATACATTTTTAAGTCTACTATTCGTCCGTGCATTGAATATTTCTGTTACATATTGTCTGGGGCTTTTGTTATGTATTTGGAGATTTTTGACAGAATCTAAACAAGAATCTGCAATGTTATTGGTTATGACCTGGTATCTCGGTCTCTGTCACATTCCCAACCACCATAACGTAGCTTCCCTGTATCTTTTCTATGAATCTTTTAATCATGATTGTCCTGGTTATCTTTTCATATAGCATGTGAATGTAAGCGCAGTACTAGATTGGCAGATAGGACTCATCATTTTACAGTTGAAATGGCTAGATGTAACCTTAAATTCTGTGCCAACAGCTACTTCTATCGCACCTCACGCTTGTGGAACTCTCTTCTGGCTTCTTGCTTTCCAGATCTTCAAAAATGTAAATGCCAGTCGTTATGTTACGTCTTCTTACCACCTGTTCTTTTACTGTCCTTTCTCCTTAATAATGTTTTTCTTTTTCTCATATTCTTTCACGCTCACCCCCCACCTTGCGTCTTAGTGGCTTTATCGCCTTGCTTGGGGTAAAATGTTTTTTTAAAATGTAGATTACAGTCAAGTAACGCAGCAAGTAATAGTTCATTCTTGTTCTCCGAAGGTAAGTAAACGCTGATCTTGTCACGTACCTAGACGTGTGACCCCTATAAGTAGCCTGTGCCAGACACAACAAAAATGATAAAATGGGAAACTAATGACCCAATACAGATATGAAAAACGATATGGAGAAAGGGATGAGGATGTAAAAAAATAAACCGGCGAGAGAAATATATATATATATATATATATATATATATATATATATATATATATATATATATATATGAAGAAATATAGTCTTAAAGTGTGCTATATTTATGGGATAAAGTGCTCAATATCCGAGATAGAGCGTATGTAAATATAAAAGTGGACATGGAAGTCAGCACTTAGAGGCGACAGTCTGTTTCATGCTAGTGCAATCGTCAGGCGACGATTGCACTAGCATGAAACAGACTGTCGCCTCTAAGTGTTGACTTCCATGTCCACTTTTATATATATATATATATATATATATATATATATATATATATATATATATATATATATATATATAGAGAGAGAGAGAGAGAGAGAGAGAGAGAGAGAGAGTTAATTAGATAAAGGGCAGAGGCTTTTGCTGTCACTTGACGATCGATAGCCAGTGGGGAGAAGACAGGTAAGGGAAGCCTATAGATATATCCGTTATATATGTACAACGTCCGGTTCGCACCTGTTTCGGCTCCAGGCGAATGAAGAGTCAATTGATAGACAGAGGCGATTAATGCAAGAACATTTAACACGTTACTGCACATGTCTCATCTCTGACAATTTAAAAGAGAGAGAAAGAGAAAAAAAAGGAAACACTTTGGAATATGAATAATTTTACTAAATATCAATCTTACATTTTTTCTTTTTTTAATCGATATCACCCTATGAAAGGCAGGAAAGCCACTAAGACACACGATTGACATTGCATTTAAATTTTTGCAGACGAAAGTTGGCTGCAAAGAATGGAGACTGAAAAGAGTTTCACAAGTAAGAAGTGTGAGAAAAGAAATTGCTAGCATGGAACTTACAGCTTCATCTAGAAAACTCAACTGTAAATTGATGAAATCTCGGCATCAGTCTAGTACTGCGCTTAAATTTTTAAAAAAAGTCTAGGTACCATAGGGAAGAACTCACTCAAACAAATACCATGAAAGTATTTATAGAAAAGACACAGGGTGGCAATCTTACGGTGATGGGAAAGTGACTGAATCCGAGTCTCCAGATCATGGCCAATAATATTGCAGATTCTTCCTTAGATCTTATCCAGGAGCTCAGGATAAATATCAAAGGCACCGGACCATATGTGACAGCAACATTCTAAGCAGGGGAGAATGGTAGACTTATAGATATGCAAGATAGATTCTGAAGAGAAAAATTGTCTTGCACGACACTGTGTACCAAATTTCTTAGCAGCTGCCCTAGCAACAGATTCAATATATTCTTTCCACAACATATCAGCTGAGAGCGTTAACCCGAGTAGGTGCAAGGGGCCACTTTAATTTACTGCTAAATTTTTGACTCCAATTGATTGATTGTTTTTTTACGGCTTATCAACCCTTCGTGGATTATTTAAATCGGAAACATATTTTGGGTTGTAAGAGCATTTTTTACAAGAGGATATTGTTTAGACAATTACTTTTAGAATAACAATGATTTTTCAATATACACTTTCTATTATTTAATCCACAGCTGGGGGGTAATGTATTTCTACTTTTCCCAAGCATTTTTGCGAGTAAGTCAAAGCAACAAACCCGACTGGAATTCGAAATCTGCTCTCCGATTTATCATCCCAAGCCACTATCCTCCACAAAATCCGTATATCCGACTGCATAAAGAAATTAACATTCTATTGGACATAAAGTAGGGGATCAGTTTTCTGTTTGGTTTATTCCGCGTACATGATTTACGAACACCTAAAATATTTCAGATTTAACGACTTTGTAGTTTTTCGACTGTACGAAGACAGAATCTATGGTTGTCGAGAAGAGAAAATGTCCAAAATACGAATTCTGAATTGAAAATGTCAACATCAAACAAGCACAAAAGTTTCGCTATCTGGAAAAAATGCTTTAACAGTGAAAGGAAAAAGGCAACATCGAAATTCGAATCTGCGTTGGAATAGCAAAAGTTTCCAAAAGATAAGCAAAGTATTAAGTAAACGAAAAAATACTCAACTTTTATGTAATATAAATCCTCTTTCGTGAACGTGAATGCTAAACCTGATCCAGTAGAGACATGGATCTACAGAAGGATGATGATAATACCATGAATGGAATATGTGAGCAATGAGAAAGTTTTTAAGGAAATGAAAATAAACAGGATATTTAGAATTAGTAAGAAACAGTTTTGGCAGACGTAATGAAGAAAGACGGCTTGGAGAAATTGACATTCACAGGACCTATGGAAGGCAAGATAGAAAGGAACAGCAAATAAACTACCTAACAAGCTTGTGTAAGAAAAGAGTACTCAGGTTTTATGCAATATCAATGCTCTTGTATGGTACTGGATGTGAGACTCTGCTCACAGATGAAGAGAAAACGGGAGACAACAGAATAGATGGTTCTACAGAAGGATGTTGTTGTGACCAAGTAAATGGTTAAGAAATAACAAAACAAGAGGTTGCAGACTAATTCGTGTATTGAACAGTAAATACAACAGAAGTGTGTTACACGACTTAGGAGTGGGTGTCGGTTGACCAGCGTTCAGTCTATATCACAGTTAATAATTAACCCCCACCTCCAAGAAGGATGTATGTGGGACAAGGCCGAGTTTACCCTGGGTTTTTCCAAGCCCGTAGGCTCGGCCAGAAAATCCCCGTAGAACCCGCATAAACGGGTTCGGGTCTGTCTACCTCCCCGGCTGAGTCTCTGCTCTTTGGCACAGGCTCGTCCGGGTTCCTCTCCGCCCAAGGCAGAGTTCGACAGGAGCTGCGAACAGTCACAGCTTCGGTAGAACAGTCTATATCACCGTTATATTTAACTCCTCCACCCCCACGTGGGTCGTATGTGGCACAAGGCCGAGTTTACTGTGGGTTCTACGAGCCCGTACGCTCGGCCAAAAATATTCCCTTAGAACCCGTATAAACGGGTACAGGGCCTGTCTACCTCCCCGGACGAAACTTTGCCCTGCGGCAAAGCCTCGTCCGAGTTCCTCTATGCTCAATGCAGAGAGTTTGACAGTAATGGACAGTCTATCACTGTTAATATTTAAAGCCCCCCCCCCACAAGGGTGTATGTGGCACAAGGCCGGTTTAGTGTGGGTTCTCCGAGCCCGTACGCTCGGCCAAAAATATGCCCTTTAGAACCCGTATAAACGGGTTCATGTACTGCCTACCTCCCCGGACGAAACTTTGCTCTACGGCAAAGCTTCGTCCGAGTTCCTCTCTGCCGAGGCAGGGAGTTTGACAGAAATGAACAGTCTATCAGTGAGACTTACTATTCCTACTATTTTATAGTAAATGGAAGAGTCCACAATAGACTCATTAGAGGGAAGACACTACAACAGATGTTGAGATTACTGTTAACGGAGTGTGTAAGCAATTGGAAAATCTTAAGGAATATGGACACAAAAGGTACTTCTGAGAATCAGTTGCTCAGAATGAAACAGATTTAATCTTTTTCTTGGGCACATTATGTTGACAAATGACTTCGACAAATTAATGTTCATGGGATATATCAAAAGCAAATGAGACAGGGTGGGCCAGAGTGTCTCCTACTGACGGGATTGTTTGAATAAATAGCAGAACGATGTGTGTGAGAGACTTGGAAAAGGGACAAATGTTGCTAAAGACTACAAGATAGGAAGTTGTGGAGATCCATGATTGCCTACATTTTGTAGGGACACGAAAAATAGAAGTAGTCTTGCTGAAAACGAATCCAGAGATAATCAAAAAGTTATTATCATTCATATTAACTCGAGCCAAATTTTTGATTGATTCGTTTTTTACGGCTTATAAACCCTTTGCGGGTTATTTAAAGTCTAAAAATATTATTAGAAATTTTTCTTCTTTGAGATAATGATTTAATGATACAAATCTTACTAATTAACCTATAGCTGGGGAGAGAAGGGGTGGATTCATATCTTTCCGAAGGTTATTTGCGCGTAAGTAAATGTAACGAACCCAACTGGAATTGAAACGCAGCTCTCCGATTAAAACTTTCCGCGCCATAATCCATTACACCACCCGCACATCCAAACTTAGAGCGCTTTGGATTCCCAAGCGGTTACTCATCTAGATAGTGAACAGACTCAGCATTGCTTAACATCGGTGATCGCACGAGAAACGGTGCTTCATAAAACAAAAAGGCAGAGTCCAAATCGGTTTCGATACAAATGGCAAAGGAAAACAATATTTTTCATGGCAAATGGAGAAACACTGCGTTCTTTATTTAAATAATAACGTTTGTCTTGTAAATTTAATGCATTGGTCTGTTAAATGAAGTAAAAAACGGTAGCTAAACATTCACGTTTGATTAAACTGAATTCGCGTACAAGACGCTCTTTGGTGACCTTTGCACAAATGGGAACAATTTGCACCCTTCGACGTTAAATCTGAAATATTTTTAAGTGGCTATTGAAAGTTATTTTCTGTGACGAATAATAATAATAATAATAATAATAATAATAATAATAATAATAATAATAATAATAAAAGAAATCAAAGGCAAATGCAACCGACCAGATACAGAATCAATGGCAAGATAAACCGTTTCCGGGTCAATACTCTGCCCGTACCAAACAAGCTGATGTAGGCAAACCCTGTACATCAGCTCAGATCCGAAGGAGGCAGAGGATTAGTTCAACTAGAACTGTTTTATAAAACTAAAACTATCGATCTTCAAAGATACCTGTAAACTACAGAAGACGGGATGATGATCTGTGTCAAAAAACTTGAACGAAATTAAAAACTTTATTCAGTAATAAAGAAAGCCGACAATTTCAAAAGGGAATTTTAAGAAAGTAGATAAGTGCAAATAAACTAAAATACACTTACTGCAGCGGCAATGAACCAAAAAAAGAAAGCAAAAACATGTGCAATGTACCAAATGCAGAAACGATGCCAAGGTAAGCCACTTCCTGGTCAATATTCTGTCTATACCAAACAAGCCCCATACTCGTCAGTGGCTACGTAGTGCAGGGTTGAACGAGAAAGCTTTTCACTTTCCACTGCATCCATCATCTTAAGGATGATGTTGATCATCTTTATGTGTCCAGATCCGAAAGAGGCAGAGGATTAGTTCAACTAGAACTGTCTTATAAAACAACAGCAATTGGTCTTCAAAGATACTTGGAAACTACTGCATGACGATCTGTGTCAAAGAACATGAAACAAATGATAAACTTTATTCAGTAATAAAGGAAGCCAACAAATGCAAAAGTGAATTTCAAGTAAGTGAATAAGTGCAAATGAACCATAATGCACCGACTGCAGCAACCAAAAAACTATAAAAATACAAAAGAAAGCAAAAACAAATGCAATGTACCAAATGTAGAAACGATGGCAAGATAAGCCACTTCCTGGTTAATACTCTCTCCGTACTAAACAAGCTGATGAGGGCAAACCCCATACTCATCAGTGGTTACGTAGTGCAGGGTTAAAAGGTGAAACCGAAGGACTTATACTGGCTGCACAGGACCAATGCTTGCTAACTAGAAATTACCAAGCACACATACTGAAAACTGTTAGCCCAAAATGGAAATTCTGTGATAAATATCCAGAAACAATGAACCATCTTGCATCAGGTGGCGTGGTATTGGCACCAACTGAATATAAAACTCGGCATGATAGAATTGGTCAATATCTGCAGTGAAAAATCTGCAAATTCTACGGAGAGGAAACTGCAAGAAGTTGGTATGAACACCACACAGACCCAGTTACGGAGATAGGATCTGTAACAATTTTATGGGACTTTAAAATACGCACAGATAGAACGATCAAAGCTAGTCGCCCAAATATTGTGGTTGGAGACCTCAAAGGCAAAATATGCCTTCTTATTGTCATCGCAGTCCCTGCAGACTGCAATGTATCTTTTGAAAACACTATCAAAATACAAGGACCTTGAAACCGAAATCTCAAAAATGTGGCACATGAGGACATTAACTATTCCAGTTGTAATTGGAGCTCTTGGATTGATTGGAAAAGATTCCAATAAACTCATTGAAGGAATCCCTGGGAGCCATGCCTTAAAGAAATACAAAACAAATATTCTCACAAAATATTCCACACCTTACGAAGGGTTTTATCTATGTAAAATAAGTGTGATTATTTTTTAAACTGCTCAGTGAAAAATGTCATGATGCCATTTCTGACCTTAGGTCTCTGGTCGAGACCCGGAAATAAATGTGTACACACCAGAAATCAAAGGAAATAAAACAATAGTCCTATGAATAATAATAATAATAATAATAATAATAATAATAATAATAATAATAATAAAACAATACAAAATAGTACACAAAATAGTTTTCAGCTGACATGAAGTAGAAATATTATATTGAATCAACTTCTAAGTCTGCAGCTAACAAATTTGGTTCACTGAAACGTGCTAGACAATTTTTCTCGTCGGAATTAATCTTGGATATTTATAAATCTACCATTCATCCATGCATTGAA
>OZ038498.1:105295026-105297526 GCA_964036315.1 Acanthosepion esculentum | reverse complement strand
TTTCATTCATTCTTTCCTTCTTTCATTCATTCATTCTTTCTTTCCTCCTTTTATTCATTCTTTCTTCCTTTCCTTCTTTCTTTCATTCATTCATTCTTTCCGTCTTTCATTCATTCTTTCGTTCTTTCTTTCATTTTCTTTCTTTCTTTCATGCATACTTTCTTTTCATCTTTCATTCATTCTTTCTTCCATCCATTCATTCTTTCTTTCCTTCTTTCATGCATACTTTCTTTCAATCATTCTTTCATTCGTTCTTTCTTTCCTCCATTCATTCATACTTTCTTTCTTTCTTTCTTTTCTTCTTTCTTTCATTTATTCTTTCTTTCCTTCTTTCATTCATTCATTCATTCTTTCTTTCCTTCTTTCTTTCTTTCTTTCTTTCTTTCATTCTTTCTTCTTGTCTTTCATTTATACTTTCTTTCTTTCCATCTTTCTTTCATTCATTCTTTATTTCATTCATTCATCCTTTCTTTCATTCTTTCTTTCGTTCATTCTTTCTTTCTTTCTTTCTTTCTTCCTTCTTTCTTTCATTCTTTCTTTCTTTCTATTATTCATTCATTCATTCTTTCTTTCTTATCTTCTTTCTTTCATTCATATTTTCTTTCTTACTTTCATTCATTCTTTCTTTCCTTCTTTCTTTCATTCATTCTTTCTTTCATTCTTTCACTCATATTTTCTTTCATTTCTTTCTTTCCTTTGTTTAATTCATTGTTTCTGTCATTCATTCATTCTTTCTTTCTTCCCATCATTCTTTCCTTGTTTCTTTCATTCATTCTTTCTTTCCCTCCTTTCATTCATTCATTCATTCTTTCTTTCTTTCTTTCTTTCTTTCCTTCTTTATTCATATTTTATCTTTCTTTCCTTCTTTCTTTCAGACATTCTTTCATTCATTCATTCTATCTTTACTTCTTTCTTTCCTACTTTCTTTCCTACTTTTTTCATTCATTCTTTCTTTCAGACATTCTTTCATTCATTCATTCTATCTTTACTTCTTTCTTTCCTACTTTTTTCATTCATTCTTTCTTTCCTTCTTTCTTTCATTCATTTTTTCTTTCATTCATTCTTTCTTTCCTTCCTCCTTTCATTCATACCCTCTTTCTTTCCTTCATTATTTCCTCCTTTCATTCATACCCTCTTTCTTTCCTTCATTCTGTCTTTCCTTCTTTCATTCATACTTTCTTTCTTTCCTTCTTTCTTTCAATAATTCTTTCTTTCATTCATTCATTCTTTCCTTTCTTTCTTTCTTACTTTCATTCATTCATTCTTTCTTTCCTCCTTTCTTTTCTTTCTTTCATCCATTCTTTCTTTCCTTCTATCATTCATTCATTTATTCTTTCTTTCTTTCCTTCTTTCTTTCACTCATTCTTTCATTCATTCTTTCTTTCCTCCTTTCATTCATACTTTCTTTCCTTCCTTTCTTTCTTTCATTCATTCTTCCCTTCTTTCTTTCATTCATTCATTCTTCTTTCCTTCCTTCATTCATATTGTCTTTCCTTTCTTTATTTCCTTTCTTTAATTCATTCTTTTTGTCATTCATTCATCCTTTCTTTCTTCACTTCTTTCTTTCCTTCTTTCATTCATTCTGTCTTTCTTTCTTTCTTTCTTTCCTTCTTTCATTCATTCTGTCTTTCTTTTTTTCCTTCTTTCTTTCATTCATCCAATCCTTCATTCATTCATTGATTCTTTCTTTCTTTATTTCATTCATTCTTTCTTTCATTCATTCATTCTTTCTTTTCTCCTTTCATTCATACTTTCTTTCCTTCTTTCCTGCTTTCTTTCATTCAGTCTTTCTTTAATTCATTCTTTCCTTCTTTCTTTCTTTCATTTTTTCTTTCCTTCTTTTATTCATTCATTCTTTCTTTCCTTCATTCATTCTTTCTTTCATTCCTTCGTTCATTCCTCCTTAATTCTTATTCTTTTCTTTCTCTTTTTCATTTCTCTCATTCTTCCATTCTTTCGTAATTTAAATCTTTGCTTTCATTTCATTTTTTCTGGATTGCTTTAATTCATTCTATTCATTCGTTTTCCTTTTTATTCTTTCGTGTTTCATTTATTCTTTCATATGTTTGCTTTCATTCTTTTCTTGCATGTTTTCATTCTTTCTTTCATTTATTCTTTCATTTTTATTCTTTCTTTCTTTCCTTGCTTGTTTTTTTTTTCTTTCACACGTTTTTCATTTTCCTTTCTGTCTTTCTTAAATTTCCTTATTGGATTCTTTGTTGCATCCATTCTTTCTTTTTCACTTTTTCTTTTTTTAATTCCTTCCTTCACTTATATTCCTTTTACCATTATCTGGCTTTTCTTACTCCTTTCTTCTTTTGTTTCTTTTGTCTTAATTCATACTTTTTCGCTAATTCTTGCCTTCTTTCTTAACTGCTTTCATTCTTTCGCCATCTTGTTTTCTCTCGTGTTTCCATCCATTTAGATTCATGAAGACATTCCTTAATTTTCCTTCATTCTGGCGTGCTATCATTCATTTTTTTTAAATTTCTTATTTGCT
>OZ038498.1:105280026-105290026 GCA_964036315.1 Acanthosepion esculentum | reverse complement strand
ATATATATATATATATATATATATATATATATATATATATATATATATATATATTAACGTATATTAATATATAATAAATGAATTAATTAAACAGAAAACATATATATAAATCGCCTATCTGTTATATATATATATATATATAACAGATAGGCGATTTATACGTAGTGATGTTTTCTGTTTAATTAATTCATTTATTATATATTAATAAAGACAAATAATATTAATAAAGACAAAAACAAAATACAAAAAAGGATTTTAATTTGCAACATGTATTTATAAACAAGTAAAATCCAGGAAAATACCGTTAACTTTTGATAATTCTAAATTTAAGAACGTTCCAACATATTCTTAAAGTTAATTCTGTAACTGAATGAAAGTTATGGAGGACGTTTTCATTTCTATTAAACGAAATGAGAAAATATTGCTATTGTTGAGTTTTATTTAATTATTTTTTTAAATTGCTTTGATAAATTATTTATTTAATATGTGGACAATATTATTTATTTAATGCATTTGTATATATTATTAATTATGTAATATATGTATGTAGATTTGAAATGCAACACAAATAGTTGCAACAAGTTGTGTAAATTTAAGCTTATACTTTTTTGACGGATAAGTCAGACATTTTAAATCGCTGGAAAGAGCTTTTCGAAACTGTGTTAAACACCACGTTGGTTACTGATGAGGAAGCCATCACATCAATTGAGCAAAATCCTGAATTTCCGGAGTTTTCTTTTGAACCTACTTATCAAGAGTTAATTGACTCCATCAAGCCAATCTCACATGGAAAATTCCTTCTCCTAAAGATCCTATTCCACCCAAAGTGTATAAGCATGGTAGCCAAAAGGTGGTAAAAAAGTTACATCTCCTTTTCGTGTGTTCCACAGGATTATAAAGACGCCTCTATCAAACACTTCTACAAAAACAAGGGTTCCAGGTGTGTCTGTGATAATGATTGGATTACTTTCAATTGCAGGCAAAATCCTAGCGAGTCTGATTTTAAACAGAATCATTATACACCTTATTGACGTCATCTATCGTGAATTGCAGTGTCGTTTTCGGTCGGGTCGTGGCGCCATTGACCTGATATTTTCTCTTCGTCAAGTTGCAGAGAAGGTCCGCGAGAAAAACCAGTTGTACACGGTGTTTGTGGACTTGACGAAGGCCTTTGAGACTGTGAATCGAGAGGCTCTTTGGCAAGTCTTGAGGAAACTCGGCATCCCTGAAAACATGCTAACGGTCATCATCTCCTTTCATGAAGGAATGAAAGCTAATATCGTGTCTGATGGTATGATGTCAGAATCCTTTAATGTCACAAATGGCACCAAGCAAGGTTGTGTCATGGCCCCTGTCCTTTTTGCCCTTTTCTTCTCGGTGATGCTGAAATATGCATTTGCAGACACAGAGAGTGGCGCCAAGTTTCAGTTTCGAACAACTGGTGGTCTCTTCAATCATCAGCGCTTTAAAGCCAAGACCCACCTTCGTACGCAAATTATTCGTGATTTGTTGTTTGCTGATGTTGCGGCTCTTGTAGCGACATACTTTGAGGTGGCCCAACATCTAATAAATCGTTTCTCTGCTGCATATAAAGCATTTGGTCTTACACTTAGCATAAAGAAAACAGAAGTTGTGCGCCAACCTTGTCCTACTCCAAAGCAATTCCGTGGTGAGAAACAAAAACCACCAGTCTACAAGATACAATGAAAAACTGAAAAGCAACTTGTCAGATGTCAATATACCACATAACACCCTTGAGCGCTTAGCCTTGGAGCGGGTAGAATGGTGATCAATGTGTTTTAGTGGACTCAGGAAATTTTCAATCTGCTTGTCTGAATCATCTTCAAGAAGCGAGAGTAAGATCTAAAAGGTCAGCCAATCTAACAGTGATCTCATCTCAAAATCATCACACTTGCTCCATATGAGGCCTCCTTTGTAAATCACTAGCGGGTCTTAAATGCCACTTAAGATTAACGCATAAATCAACTAAAGCTGTCAGATCCTCATACGTCGAAACCGACGGGAGAGTCCATTATATCAAGAAGGACTGAAATAAAGTTCATATATATATATATATATATATATATATATATAATTCCCGGATCATTCACAACTTATTCAAGGTGATCTTCGCCCCCTCTAACCTTCTAACTTTGTGTCCTGAAGTAACACTATGTCTCACACGTTTCACCTACGATTTCATTTTCAACTCTTTTTTCACTACTCTTTGGACTGTCATAGATGTAACTCCTCTCTCACGTGTCAAACGTTTGATGGATTGAGTTGGATCTTTTCTAATTGATCTCTTTAGCTCTAAGTTGAAATGATGATCCTTCTTCCTGTTGTGAGATCCTGATTCAGTTTTCCTCTCTACTCATTCCTCTTTTTTAAACTTATTCACCATTCTCTTGATGGTTTTTGAATGGACATTGAATGTAGAAACCAGAGTATGAATGTTGATACCCTTAGTGAAGGCTTGAATGATTTTTTTCTCTCAGCGTTGCTCAGTTGGGAAGATAGTGGATCTGTCAAAAAACAATTTTAACCTGTTCTCTTTTTAAATGAATAACAAAGGACTTTTCAGTAATTCTTACGACAAATGGTGTCAAGATGGCTAAATGTATTATATTTTGTGGGATGGACAATTATGCTTTTATAAGATTTGGACACCTGTTATCTATCTATCTATCTATCTATATATATATATATATATATATATATATATATATATATATATATATATATATATAATAAAATGGACAAAGTCGGACAATTATTTTATTTTATTTTTTGGATGCTCCATGAGAGGATATGAATGTACGTGAGAGAATCATGGAAAATTGAAGTTTAAAGGCAGTACATTCGACCTTGATAATCGAACGGTACTCTGTAGCTCGATCGGTTAGAGGCAGTCAGGCTAAATGACGGTTCCGTATAGGATACAGGTTCGAATCTTGTCGGAGAACGAATATTTTCTATGAAAATTTCTCGGACATTCAGCCCGGTAAATGTTGTTTAATACTGCTTATTATAAACAGAGCATTTACTTAAATATTTGTATCTATAAAAAGAATGTATAAACATAAAGATATCTTATATATATTTATATATATATATATATATATGAAGAAATATAGTCTAAAGGTGTGCTATATTTATGGGATAAAGTGTTCAATATCAGAGATAGAGCGTGTGTAAATATAAAAGTGAACATTGAAGTCAACACTTCAGTCGACAGTCTGTTTCATGCTAGACACAATGGCCTGACGATTGCGTCAGAAATACGGTGATAAGAAATGACTGAAGCCAAGATGCCATTAGTATTGCAGATTCTTACTTGGATTTTATCAAGGATCTTTAAATATTTAGTAGAAGCACCAGATCATTCCTGACAGAAATATTCCAAGTATGAACGTATGTTAGATATATAAATATGTAAGATAGATTCTGGAGCAAAAGAAAAATGTCACAGTGAACCAATTTCCCTAAATGCTGACCTGATGTCATCCAAGAATATTACCCGGAGAAGGTGCAAATATTCAATATCCTGGGGCATATCTCCAACCCTACTGATCAAAGGCAGAAAGAACTCTCTAGGATAATTAATAGAAAACAGTTTTGGGGACGTTAAAATGAACAAGCCATTTCTTGTCCCAGTTTACAGCAGATTTTAGGCCACTTTTGAGACAAGTTACCAATTTGCCCCTATTGCACTGATCAGACTTAGTGATCGAAATGTTTTTCTTGAACTTGGATTTTATCAAGGATCTTCAAGAGTTCAAAAAGTCATTGAATTAGTCCGCGATGAAAAGAATACCAAGAGGGAGAGTGAGCTATTTCAGTGCTTGAAGAATAATTCGGAAGGTCTACCATTTACTTCTTTTAGAAAATTGTTGGAAAACTGCCAAAATTTTGTAGAGCAGTGGTTTTATTGACAATAACAAAATATGATAGTGTTGTATAATTTTTTTAATAGTTCAATGCTTATGTCGGGACAAAACAAAAGCAAATAAACTATAATTACTTAAATCTTATCTTTTACTTTAAGAAATAAAAATATTTCATCTCAAGTTTTTTATAAAGAAATGTTGTATACCATCCCAAATCTTTTGGCTGTAGTACATATATATATATATATATATATATATATATATTGAACGATAAAAATTATTAAAGAAATTAATTAAAATCTTCAGACATACTGGGTTGTTGATGAATATTCTTATGTTTTTATTATTATTATTTCATTTAGATTCCTCGACTAGTTTCGGCCAACATGGCCATCATCGGGAGAAAGAAATTCTTCTGCTTGCTGTAGCAGTAAACTACAGAAATGAATGTCTTGATGGAGAAAATGAACTTTTGTCTGTAGTTTTCATTTGTTTTTTTATTTGTTTTTTTATCTTTTTAACATGAGTTTATTAAAATTTCTTGTGTTGGTCAAACAGTCTCTTTTAAGTTGTCATTTGAGATAAGAGCTGGATGGATTCATGCTAGTTTGAATTCCCTCAGTTTAATTCAGCAGTTTTATTGGTACCTGGAGAGGGGATGGTAAGTGTGTGTGTGTGTTATTTAGTTTAGTGTGTGTGTTATTTAGTTATTTAGTCTCTGGTATATATATATATATATATATATATATATATATATATATATATATATATATATATATATATATATATATATATTATGCTCTCGAAAATCTCAGTTGTGTGCTGTTGGGAGAGGGTAATTCTAAACAGCTGACTTTCCTACTAATGCAACATTAGAAATGAATCGAGAACTATGGCTGACTGGTTTCGTTTTCATTCGTAAAGAATAATACGATAGAATTTGCTTTTCATTTTGCCATCAGCTGATAGCTAAGTGGTAGAAACTCCGACGAATGCCAGTCGGGTTTCGATCCCTGCTTGAAGCAATCGAATGTCTAGCCGCACTGATGAGCTGTGATACAGCGAAACTGGCCAGGATGTGGAAGACATTAAATATATATATTATTAATTATACTTATCTCAAATACTCCTAATAATTTCTATCATATATATATATATATATATATATATATATATATATATATATATATATATATATATATATATATATATATATATATGGTCCGCTAAAATTATATACAAATATCAGGAAAGGAAAAACTTGTCTTTCGTACTTTTTAGACTTTTACGTATGGTATTCCCTAAAGAATGTTGTGTATCGCAGGAAACCGACTACATTGGCAGCCCTTAGACAAGAAATCGGAAATACATGTCCTGCAATCTCACTGGACACTTTGGACAGCGTTGCTCAACCTGTAGTTTGCCGTACAAATAAATATCTGTCAGCTAAAATCATCTCTTGATGCGACAGATGACATCATCCTTATGGATGTAGCATCAACGAGTCCTTAAGGATGTTGCGTAACGCAGCGAGACCGACTTCATTGGCGACACTTAGACATGAAATCGAAAATACATATGCAGCAATGGCACTGGATTCTTTGGCCAACTTTGCTTAAGCAGTTGTTTGCCGCACTAACAAATGTCTGGAAGTGAAAGGTTACCATTTTCAGTAACTCTTGTGACTGTAGAATCTAAATATAAGCTTTATTAATCTCGTTATATCTGAATAAATTTAGTATTAGAATACGTATACAAGTTTTTTTTTCCTTTCCTGATATGTGTGTACATTTTTGGTGGGATCGGTATATGTATAACTGAGTGTAGAATTATTGAAGAAAGCAACAAAAATATGGTCTAAAAGAATCAATTTTTCAAGTGAAAACAAACTACATCCAACACTGCCGTAGGTTCGAGCCCTATCAAAGGGCACAAATTCCTTAGTATGTTTTCTCGTGCAGCGAGGCCAGTCGACGTAATAAATACTGTTTATCAAAACAAATGTACCCCCCACCAAAAAAGGGGCGATTACACAAATAAGGGTATAGATAAAAATGGCGTCTGAATTAATCCACACGCATATATATAAGATAAATTGAATAGAGAAAAAACGCAAGACTTGTAATTAAATTAATCTCTCAGTACATAGGATCGATTTTTTTAGCAAGATTTTTGTTCAAATTATGATTAAAAATTTGAATCTTATCAAATATCGCTTCCCACCCATGGAAACCGTAATTTAAAGCTCGTGCGAGTTTATATAAAAGTTGATCGATAGACAATGCGTCTCTTTTGTTATCGAAAATCGAAATTATTTCGACAAGAACATTCGATAAGACAACACAGTAAATTTCAAACGACATAAATTTCCGCTAATTTTCATTCATCGATTTTTTTCATTCTTTACAATGTGGGAAAAGTTTTTTAACCCCCTTATTTAATTCGACTATTTCTTTGGAAGCTAAGTTGATGACAAAACATTAGAAAAAACAAAAGACACAAATCAGATTTCATCCAATATAATCCTCGAATACATACATATATATATATATATATATATATATATATATATATATATATATAATGGACTCTCCCGTCGGTTTCGACGTATGAGGATCTGACAGCTTAGTTGATTCAGTTATGAAATTTTGTGCGATAATCTTAAGTGGAATTAAGACCAGCAAGTGATTAACAAAGGAGGCCACATATGGAGCAAGAGTGAGGATTTTGAGATGAGATCACTGTTAGATCGGCTGACCTTTTAGATATTGCTCTCGCTTCTTGATTATGATTCAGACAAGCAGATTGAAAATTGCTGAGTCCACTAAAACACGTTGATCTCCATTCTACCCGTTCCAAGGCTAAGCGCTCAAGAGTGTTATGAGGTATATTGACAGCTGACAAGTTGCTTTTCAGCTTGTCTTTGTATCTTAGCCATGGGCGTACTACATTCCTGTAACCCTGATCTAACTGGCTGTACATTAAGATCTTGGGTATCCTGTCATCAGACAATCTCAAGACATGACCAGTTCACCGTAACTGAGACTGTATGAGAAAAGTTTTAATTCCTCCAATATTACACCTGTTAAACAGGTCTACGTTAGATGTCCTATCTTGAAGGTTAACTCTACAGATTGCACGCAGACAGCTTTTATGGAAAACATCTAGCTGGCGTGTATATATATATATATATATATATATATATATATATATATATATATATATATATATATATATATATATATATATATATAGGATTGGTGTATACGGAATAAATTCCAATAACCAACAAATACAAATTCTTATTCAGAGTAGAACAAATATCTAATAAATGGTTTTAAAAGGTGATTTAAAAATATTTTAAAACCCTTTATTATACATTCAACACCATCACTTGACAAGACACCAGAAGTGTTGAAACAAAATAGCTATTTTTGTCGTGATTTTATAACATATTTATGTTATAATTTTCGAATAAATCATTATATATATATATATATATATATATATATATATATATATATATATATATATATATATATATATTAAATAATTAAGACATGACCTTAAGGTTCCATCACTATAATTTATTTTCCCAGAAAATATATTATTACTGGTTCATCGGGTCGCATCTCTAGTTACAAAGGAATTTTAAATTTAGCTTTGCCTAAATTATATCTGTCAAAGGGCAATATAAATAAAGAGAAAATGAAATCTTATCTTTGCCAACACGTTTCGTCTTTGGATAGACTTTATCAAGGCAAATGTGAAGATTTTATTTTGCAACAAGTATTAATACACATAAGTAAAAATGGTTAAAATCGATCAGACACCTCTTACTAGGGGAAACGCTGGAATATCCAATCAAAATACAAGTATACGAGAATTCAAAAAAATTGACAACGAACATGTTATGGTTAGACTAAAATACAAATCATTTAAATACTCTAAATTACTTAAAATTAAAATACTTCTAAATTCTATCAATATTTTTGAGATGTGGTATTATGTACACTTTTTACATTATTCGAAATGCTGTCCTCATCTTTGTCGCCATATTTATTACAACGTTGTACGCTCCAGGCTTCTTCATGTGTTGGAATGTCGAACTGAACCCTTTATTTCTCTCATTGAGGTAAAATGTTCTAGCTCCACGTGCCATGTCTAATGGATGTCAGTTATTTCCTGTTAAGTCTCCTCTCCAACTTCTCCACCGCCTTAACCAGGTATTGAACTCACACTCTTTGGATCCTATCACTGGATCTAACTAACGCCTTTATCCACTGTGCCATGTGTCATTGAGGAGAACTTTGTGAGGGGAATTAAAGATAGATAGACAGATAGATCACTCTAACCAAATCTATTTAACTGTCTATGTATGCCCTTTTCTAATTTTATAATATTTTTGTTTCTCAAATTTTTCATATCTGTCAATATATATATATATATATATATATATATATATATATATATATATATATATATATATATATATATATATATACAGCAAAAAAAAATTACTTGAACATCTGAATAGACGATTTCAAACCGTCCCTTAAAGGATTTCGTCAGCGGCTGATGGAATCCATTAAGAAGAGGTTTGAAATCGTTTATTCAGATGTTCAGGTAATTTTTTTGCTGTAAATATATATATATATATATATATATATATATATATATATATATATATATATATATATATATATATATAATATGTTGTGCAGTTCAATTTATATTACAATGAATCATTCATACAAAAAGTAAATTAATATAGTTAATGATATAAAATGGCGTAATCTCTTAGCTAAAATTTTTTTAAAGATGCCTCAACCTATCAATCACTCGATGAATGTTATGATCCTTTTTTTAAATTATAAGCTGTATTATTTCTATCTGAGATGCTACCTGAATTTTACCAAAATAAAATAATTTCCATGCCTGAAGATGACTGAACGTACAGGCGAAAGTACTTGCGTATTTAAGAAAGACCTTATACAGCATATAATTCACATCGTCTGCCATGATTGAGATGTGGAGGAGCATAAAATCTGTCTTCATAGAGCAACAAAAGAAATCAAGAGGAAGAAACGATCTCGGAAGAGAAAGACTAACGAAGGGATTTTAAAAGACTATGAAGAAAATATTAAATTAAAAACGAGAGAAAGTAAACAGTATGGAAGCAATATTAAAATACTGTAAAGAAAAATGGGAGAAGAAAGAAAACGAGACAAGAAAGAAAAAACGAAGAAGAAAAAAGAGAAAAGAACGCAAAAAGAAGCAGAAAAACGAGAGAAGAAAGAAATATAGGAGAGAAACGCGAAAAGAAAGAAGAAAAAGAGAAAAAAGAAAAAAAGGAGAAAAATGAGAGAGGAAAAAAGAAGTAGAAAAACGAGAGAGAATAAAGAAATAGAAAAACGAGAAAGGAAAGAAAAAAGGAGAAAAACGAGGAAGGAAAGAAAAAAAGGAGAGAAACCAGAAAAGAAAGAAGGTGAAAAAAGAAAAAAGAAAGAAAAAGAAGGAGAAAAACGAGAAAGGAAAGAAAAAAGGATAAAAACGAAAGAGACATAAGAAGAAAAACGAGAAATGAAAGAAGAAAGGAGGGGAAAAACGAGGAAGGAAAGAAAAAAGGAGAAAAACTAGAAAAGAAAAGAAAAAGAAGGTGAAAAACGAAAAAGAAAGAAAAAGAAGGAGGAAATCGACAAACGAAAGAAAAAAGGGAAAAAACTAGAAAAGAAAGGAAAAAGAAGGAGAAAAACGAAAAAACAAAGAAAAAGAAGGAGGAAAACGAGAGAGAAAAAAGAAGTAGAAAAACCAGAAAGGAAAGAAAAAATGAGAAAAACGAGAAAGGAAAGAAAAAGAAAGAGAAAAACGAGAACGGAAAGAAAAAAGGAGAGAAGCGAGAGAAGAAAGAAGAGCAACAAGAAAAAAAAGGAAAAAAGAAGACAAACGAGAGAGGAAAAAAAAAGGAAGGAGAAAAAGAAGAGAGGAAAAAGAAGGAGAAAAAGGAGAGAGAAAAGAAAAAGAAAGGTGAGAAACGAGAGAGTAAAAAAAGAAGGAAATAAACGAGAGAGGAAAGAAAAAGGATGGAGAAAAACGAGAGAGAAACAAGA
>OZ038498.1:105235026-105272526 GCA_964036315.1 Acanthosepion esculentum | reverse complement strand
TAGTATCATGGGAGTAGCACCAGTAATGGTGCTCTGCTGTCGAGCTCTCTGTTTGGCAGAGAGGAACTCGGACGAGGCTTTGCCGCAGGGCAAAGTTTCGTCCGTGGAGGTAGACAGTCCTTAAACTCGTGTATACGGGTTGTAAATGGGCATATTTTTGGCCGAGCCTACGGGCTCGGTAAGCCCACGTTAAACCGGCCTTGTGCCACATTCGACCCGTGTGTGTGGGGGGTGTTAAATATCGTAGCACCAGTAATGCGCAGCCGCGTACGATACCAATATCGGACACCACTGGATAGTAAGCTCTGCTTACTCTGACACTATTCTTTGTAACTTTTCTGTTTAATATCTCTTTCTTACCTTTAACCCGCGTTCCGTGTTTTCCTTCCGTGGCCCCTACATCGGGTCCACATCAGCGGCGACATAGGATTCGAGACACGCACCCACACCGAAACCCCAAAGCCCCAGTCCCACATCAGTGGCGACAGAGGACTCGTTTAACCCCACTGGTTCCCACATCAGTGTTGAACTAGAATTTATGCTGGCATTACTACATCAGCGAACGAAACGCAATACACAGCTACCTTTAAAGGTTACTCAAGTATGTGCAAATAATAAACGAGCAACCAAGTATCGAGAACGACTGCTTACAAAAAACCTAGCTTGTGCACAAAACAAACTGACAAACTCAAGAGCTCGAAGTACTACGTTTGACTCAAGTTTGAAAAAACTATTCATCAAGTCGCGCATTTAGCAAAGAGTTTAAAATTTTTATGAAATTGATTTGAATTCCTACAAATCTCGTGCATAAAATTACCCTCCCCTCAAATTGATTGAGGTGAGTTTTTTCTAAAAAAAGCAAAAAAAGCAAAGCAAATTCTCCCAAAAGAAGGAAAAAAAATCCAGTGTATTTATTTATTTTTTTTGCTAAGTGATATTTTTCTCCCCACACTTCTAAAAAAAAAAAATAACTGTAGAGAAAATTTAAATGGTCACATTGAAATTAACGGAACAACGGTATCTCCAAAGATCTAAACCAGTAAGTAGTTCTTATTAATTTTATTAATTGACTAGATTTTCTTGTGTACCCTCCCCTTGGTACACGGGTTTTCAAAGCAACAGTAATTGCTGTTATTTATTTATTTATTTCTGTTTTGTGTGTTCTTTCATTACTTTTCTACATATTATCTAAATATGGAAGAATTCCAAAAAATAATTGTCCAAATGTTAAAGGTCCAGATGGACCACCAACAAAAATCAGATGAAAGACAGCAGAAATTGGAAGAAAGATTCCTCAAATTACAGTCGGACCAACAAACAGAACAGAAACTTCAACAACAAAAACCGAAGAAAGACTGCAACTCCACCAACAAAAATCAGACGAAAGACAGCAACAATTGTTTATGGAGTTACATAAACAACAAATAGAATTCCAACAATTTACACTTCAGAAAACAGAACTACAGCAAACACAACTTGAAGAATTACTTGTAAATTCATGTAACGGCTCTAAAAACTCTGAAAACGATACGACCTTTCCCAGAGTATAATCTACAACTCGATTGAAACATTCGAATACGTACCAGAGGAAGACAAAACATTCGAGGCCCTTTACAGGCGTTATGAATATATTTTCAATGTAGACTGTGAACAATGGCCTAGTGAGAAAAAGGTACGTCTGTTATTAAGGAAACTGGGAGCTATCGAACATGTTAGGTTCATAGACTATATAGTACCAAAGAAAATTACGGACCTGAATTTCTCAGAGACTATTAAACTCCTAACGGAACTATTCAGGCCTAATATAACCTTGTTCCACAAACGCTGGAAATGCCTGAACACAGTCAAGGACAACCAGCAAGATTTTCTAACGTTTGCAGCGTCGGTAAACAAGCTCTGTAATGATTTCAAAATAGCCGAGCTGACTGCCGACGATTTTAAGTGCTTAATATTCGCACAAGGTCTAGTATCAGATGTCAGACGTCGGGTACTTACCAAACTCGAAAACGAACAGGGATTGACTCTCCAAAAATTAGCAGAGGATTGTCAAAGAGTAATTTCTGTCAAGTGTGACTCAAAAACCATCGAGGAATCAGGTGTGGCTAAGATTAGAAATATTAGAAGCAACCCAACCTCTTATTCCCGGCAAAAAGACAAAAGGCAAATGTCATGTTCTAAATCCCGCAATAAACAAAATACGAATAGGCTAAAGAAACCTCCCGGACCATGTTACCATTGTGGAAAATGGCATTGGATGAAATTCTGTCCATTCAAGAAAAAATAATATTGCAAAAATTGCAATAAAAATTGTCATAACTTAACTCAGTGCTGGTACGCCAACAAGACGAGGAAACACAAAAGTAAAATTAGACAAGCCCAATCAGACAACATAGTCGATAGGAATTTAAGAAAATATGTGACTGTTGATATTTTCAATAACTCTATAAAATTCCAGCTTGATTCGGGTTCTGACCTCTCGATTATCAACTGGCGTACTTGGCGAAAGTTAAACAAGCCGATCCTATTAAAGACGGATAAAACAGCAAAATCCGTAACTGGCGAGAATATTAACATCTTAGGCCAGGTGATCCTTACAGTAACACTAAATGGAGTTACCAAAAAGCTGAAAGCCTACGTACTAGAAAATTCAGATAACCTATTCGGAACAGATTGGATAGAAAAATTCAATCTATGGGATTGCCCAATGAGCACCTTTTGCCGAAAAATAAAAGGTACAACGTCCAATTCGGAAAATCTCAAAAAGAAACTCAAACAACAATTTTCCCAGGTTTTTTCTGGCGGCCTTGGGAAATGTTCTAAATTTAAAGCTAACTTCAAGGTGAAGGACGGTACAAGACCAGTTTTAAAAAAGAAACGGAATGTCCCTTTCGCTGCTCTAGAGCAGATCAACAAAGAATTAGATAGACTCGAACAGGCGGGTATACTATCAAAAACAGATTTTAGCGAATGGGCAGCACCTATGGTCTATGTAAAAAAAAAGTCCAACCAAATACGGGTATGCGCAGATTTTTCCACAGGGCTAAACGTTGCTTTGCAGGATCATCATTATCCCCTCCCAAGCTCTGAAGAAATCTTCAACAAATTGAATGGCGGAAAAATCTTTTCCAAAATAGACCTCTCAGACGCATACCTTCAGATAGAGGTGTATGAAGAGAGTTCTAAATTGCTCTGCATAAACACCCATAAAGGTCTGTACAAATATAACAGACTGGCTTTTGGGGTCAAGGTTGCGCCTGTAATCTTTCAGCATGTCATGGACGCCATGCTGGGCGACCTTGACTACGTAACAGCCTATTTGGATGATATGCTGGTGACCAGTAAAACGTCGGCAGAGCACCGGAACCATATAATATACGTATTCAAGAAGTTACAATAATACGGCCTTAAGGTTAAGGAAGCAAAGTGTGATTTTTTCTTACCAGAGATCAAATACCTAGGTCACATTATAAATAGAGACGGTCGTCGACCGGATCCAGAAAGAGCCAATGCAATCAGAAAGATGCCAGCCCCAGTTAACGTTCATTACAAAGCTTCCTCGGCCTTGCTAACTTCTACCAAGGTTTCATTAAGAACATGCAGAATTTGAGAGGACCTGTCAACGAACTTTTTAAAAAGGATAAAGCATGGGTATGGACCCCTGAATGCCAAGACGCATTCGAGAAGATCAAGAAAACATCTACTTCGGATCTCTCTCTCATCCACTACGACCCTAATCTCGACATCATAGTCGCAAGTGATGCAAGCCCATACTGCCAGATGGTTCGCGAAAAGCCATAGCACACGCATCTAGATCTTTACTACCATCAGAGAAACAATATTCCCAAATAGAGAAAGAGGCTCTAGGGATAATATTCGCCGTCACTAAGTTCCATCGATACCTACATGGAAGACGGTTCATACTGCAAACGGACCATAAACCTCTAATAACAATTTTTGGTTCCAAGAAAGGCCTACAGGTCTATACGGTGAATAGATTACTTCGTTGGGGAACGATTCTTTTGAATTACAATTTTAAGATCGAGTTCCTAAAATCTAAAAATATTTGTCATACGGACAGTTTATCGCGACTCATTCCTAAAAATACGGAAGTTTTTGAAGACTCCATCATTGCTACACTAAGGACGAATTATGAAATCAAAAATATGATTGCGAATACAATTAGAGAACTCCCAGTTAATTTGGCCGACATAAAAAGGGAGTCTCGAGAGGATGAATTCATCCAAAGTATCAAAAACAAAATTCGCAACAAAGACCTAAATGTGCCTGAAGTTTTCTCCCTCTGTGAGGATGTTCTACTGTATAATGACCGAGTAGTGATTCCAAATAGCCTACAAAGAAAAATCCTTAAAGATTTTCACATGGGACATCCGGGGAAGAGTCGAACGAAAAGCCTCATGCGCTGCTACGTATATTGGCCAAATATGGACAAAGACATAGCAGACATGATAGAATCTTGTAAGGGATGTGCGCTTGCAGCAAAATCCCCGACCACGACGTGCAAACTATGGTCAAACACAGACCATCCATGGCAGAGAATTCATGTGGATTTTGCAGGGCCCCTAGACAACATGTAGTACCTTATTGTTGTGGATAGCCACTCAAAATGGCCTGAGGTCCTGCAATGTAGAAAGCCAACCACCAACTGCACGATCGGATTTTTACACGAGATATTCGCGCGTTTTGACGTGGTAGATTGTGTAGTGACTGATAACTGCACTAAATTCACATCAAGTGAATTCAGAGACTTTTGCAAGTCGTATCAAGTGGACCACATTACGACGCCTCAGTATCACCCCAGGTCGAACGGTCAGGCCGAGAGGTTCGTGGACACTCTAAAAAGAGCTTTAAAAAAGTCACTAGGCACACCGACGGATAGAGCATTACAACAGTTTCTGCAGGTGTATAGGATAAACCCTAATCCTAACACGCCTATGGGACGCTCGCCTGCAGAAACAATGTTCGCAAGGAAAATCAAGTCCGTCTTTGATAAACTCATTCCACGGCAAGCGAAGTTCAAGAAAACCGTCTCGCTCCCTAAGAAATACTTTAATCCTGGTGACAAAGTCCTTTTTAAGGTTTACAAAAACAACATAACATTCTGGGAAGTAAGCAAAATCAAATAGAGAATTGGCGAACTGGTCTATATTGCCCAGGGACTGAAAAATACCCACAAACGCCATATGAACCAGCTCAGGAAATGCCGTTTGAAGTAATCTGAGGAATCACCACAAAATATCTGCGAAGAGCCGATCGACGTAATATTCGAACATTTCGATCTTGGCACGCCTCAAGTCTCTCCGGAAATACGACGCTCGGGGAGGAAGAGAAAATTTACTCAACCACTCGGCGTGAATCCCAAGAGGAAGAAGTATTAACAGGTTTACTTTATTTTTTCCTTCAAGAAAAAACAGAGAAAAAAAAAGAAAGAAAAGAGGAAGACTCTTGGAAGGGGGGTGTTGTGAGACCGATACTTTCCTACATCATGGACTCTCCCAGTACTATATTATTATGTGAATGGTAGTATCATGGGAGTAGCACCAGTAATGCGCAGCCGCGTACGATACCAATATCGGACACCACTGGATAGTAAGCTCTGCTTACTCTGACACTATTCTTTGTAACTTTTCTGTTTAATATATCTTTCTTACCTCTAACCCGTGTTCCGTGTTTTCCTTCCGTGGACCCTACTTCGAGTTCACATCAGGTAGCAAGGTCGATTTTCCTGTTTTTAAAATAAAAGTGTCCTTGATTTTCTCATGTACATCAATATCTGCTCGATGCGTATCCAAATGTAAAAAAAATGACGTCACACATTATGAAATGGACAATAAATCCAATCTATATAAAAGAATGTATAAACATAAAAATGTCTTAAAATAATGTAGGACTTTGCGGCGGAAAAAAGCCATTACGGGACAATTTCAAATAGTCTATTCCTATGTTGAGGTAATTTTTGTTTTTTTTTCTGTAAAAAATACATATGCTCTGTTAAAATAAAAACATCGACCTCTCTATCTGTCTATATTTCTGATATGAGGTATTATGTACATTATTTACATTATTCTGACTATTGTCCTCATCTTTCTAGCCATGTTTATTACAACGTTTCGGGCGTTGTACGCTCCGGCTTTCTTCAGGTGGTTGGAATGTCGAACTGAACCCTTTATTTCGCTCAATGGAGTAACTGATAACCGACACCCATTAAACATGGCACGTGGAACTAGAACAGTCTACCCGATTGAGCGAAATAAAGGATACAGTTCGACATTCCAACAACCTGAAGAAGGCCGGAGCGTACAACGCCCGAAACGTTGTAATAAACATGGCGACAATGATGAGGACAATAGTCTGAATAATGAAAATAATGTATCGATCTCTCTGTGGATCAGTTCCAATAATTACTATTACTAGGATCCACCCGGATTATATATCAACGGATCGATCACTTATACTATATACTTACCGATAATATTATTAACTTTACCTTATTCTCGCCATTTGCATCATTAACTTCACTATGATCCGACGTGCAACTTTCGGATAATAACTGCGACATTCCTCTAACTATTGAACAATTTAGTTCATGTCACATCGACTGAAAAAAAATACTACAACAAAAGAATTCTCCTATTAGCATATTAGTAAAAATAAAAAAACGCACATTCTTAAATTTAAAAAAAAACATCAACCTCAGCACGCTCTAAAATTTCTTACCGTTAACAATAACACATTCCTAGAAAAAAATATTTCGAATCACATATAATCTTTCTTTGTCCCGTTATTACCTGGATGTAAAAAAAAAAAATCTATTTCCATACTTGATGATGTCTGTATGTACAGACGAAAGCTTTTATATAAAGACTTTATGCAACTGGAATTTCTTAAAAACAGAGATCATAACATTCATATACAGGTTCGTGGGTTAATTTATCTTAATAAATTTGTTTGCAAAGATGTATTCTCGCCATTTATATCATTAACTTCACTATCTGCTTTTTGTATGATTGATTCATGTAATATATATATATATATATATATATATATATATATATATATATATATATATATATATATATATATATATATATATATATATATATATAAACACACTACAGTTTGAAGCCACCCCAAGAATTGTCTCTTCTTGATAGAAGAGTGAAAAATGAAATGAAAAACAGTTTAAAAAAAAAAAATGAATTCAGTTATCAAACTTATAATTGGAGAAACATTTGCAACGAATGCCAACAATTTGAGCTGCAGTAATCCACGTGTATGGAGGATATTTTGACGAGAGCAAAAGTAATCATATAATGATTTTTTTTCCTTTTGTTATAATAAAGTTTCTAATAAAAAAATTATGTTTCCCTCTTTTTAACCATGTATAGCAATTTTCTATTATTTAAAATACACAAAGTACCTGCTTCAAATCAAGATGGAGTTAGATTTGAAGGTAATAGTAAAGAAAATTCTGTTTTTACATACTTATACCACATACATATTTACGTAAAAATCACATATTATACATACATTCATGTACATGTGCAATTACACATATAACCACATACAAATGTATCGCTATACACCGGTATATATGTATATACATACATACATACCTACACATCCATTTTACAAATTTCCACACATTCATATTTATACCTATTTAATTTTTTTCCTTAAATTTTACATTTAACGTCAGGTGGTGAATTAAGTGTTTAAATTTCAAAAAATATATTTAATTTTAATATTTTTAACATCAAGACTAATAGTTAAGGAGTAACATATTTTAATTTAAATCTAAATGATCAATTTAAAATGAGATTATCTCCAGATAAGTAAAATTTCCAATCTTACAATTCTACTTAGAAATTATTTAAGGAGAAATTAAGAATAAACGTTAATAAAAGAATTTTATGTCTTTCTATTAGAATTCTCTGTCTCTCTCTCTCTCTCTCTCTCTCTCTCTCTCTCTCTCTCTCTATATATATATATATATATATATATATATATATATATATATATATATATATATATATATATATATAAAAGTATACTCCCATTTATACCTATATATACATATATATGCATGCCACTATATCTCACACATATATTCACAAAATCACATATATGAAGTCATAAATACTTACATATATACATATACATATACAAACACATATGCAACCCCATATACATGAATCGATACATATACCTACCTAAAATTACGAATACATATATATATTTACACACGCGCGGACAATATATATATATATATATATATATATATATATATATATATATATATATATATATATATATGTACATATACACATATAAACATGTATATACGTATGCACATAAATTTACATATCCATATCCAAGTCCATATGCACATTTTTATACATACAGTTATGTATATGCACACATGTGTGCATACAATCATCTTCAAATCAAAACATTTGGACAATTTCTACATAATTTATGTCCAGAAATAGAAGAAAATTATAAGAGCATAAGAAAAATTAAATAGAAAAATTAACCAGTATGTTTTTAGTTGTTTTTTATGAAACTTATATAAAAGAGTGGTTGCTACCCAAATACGCAATTATATATATATATATATATATATATATATATATATATATATATATATATATGAGAGAGAGAGAGAGAGAGAGAGAGAGAGAGAGGTGAAAATTTAGATTGAAACCAAGTATTTTAAAAAAAAAAAAAACAACTGTAATAAGGGTCTCAGTTGCCATATGTGCCTGACGACTAGGGAAATCTTGAAACATGAATTGCACTACAAACGTAGGTATATGTGTATTTGTTAATATTTCATAGATCTATTTAACTACATTGTGCACTGTTTATATTAATTTGCTTATCTACATATGCACACTATCGCACGCCTATACAGTTGCTTACATCTCATTATATCGTTTTTATATACACTTATATCTATCTATCTATCTATACTGCAGGGTCTCGTGATCGCTTTGGCTGTGTAGCTGCCAATCACTACACACACACACACACACACACACACACACACATATATATATATATATATATATATATTTTGAACGATAAAAATTATTAGAAAAATCAATTAAAATCTTCAGACACACTGGGTTATATATATATATATATATATATATATATATATATATATATATATATATATATATATATAGTATAAAAGGCTCTAACACTAATATTCCATGGATATAATTATTACATTGGAAGACAAATTCTTTTTGAATTTGTAGTTCTGATGAATTGGATCGTGATTACGATCCCAGTGTAATAGATTATAACCATGGAATATTAGGGTTTCAGCCTTTTATACTATAGTCTTGCTCTACATGGATTTTATCCTCTTGGAAATATATATATATATATATATATATATATATATATATATTGACCAATAATACTATCTCTTTCTCTCTCTCTCTCTCTCTCTCTCTCTATATATATATATATATATATATATATATATATCGTTGTATATTTAGGCAGCAATTTTTCGTTTATGCCTATTTCATTAAACACGAAATACAAGGTACTACGGTTAAAGCTTTTTATTTAATTTTTCTTGTGTTCGAACAAGAGCTTTCATTTCTAGACAAAGAGTGAGTAAAAACTTTCTAAATGTTTTATACTTCCGAGCGCTTTCGGCTATACATTTAGCCATTATCAAGGATGATTGTATTTTTCAGCTTAATTGATTGTGTGCATTATGTGAATGTTTTAGTGTGTCGTAGGGATGTTTTAATTTCCGAATACGGTTAGCACATTTTGGCCTTGTTCGGAGTTAATATTGTTAAGAGTTGGCTTTTTCTTTTTTATTATTAATGCTTCCATTATTTTTAATCTTTTTTTACAAGTGGATGAAGTTATTATATTTGTGTTCATTTCATAACTCTAGCATCACTCCTTCCTAGTCAGCCTCTGAACTTTTCAGCCCACCCTCGTATTCCAAAATTAAGAGCATTTTGCCAATAGAATGCTCAGTCGATACCTACAGCAATAATTATTATATAAAAAAATATTAAAAGCGCGCGATAATTATCGAAGATTGACTTAGATTTTCGTAATGTTTCGCTTCTCTTATTATCATCTAAATCCTGCATGGCGAAAGTTTTCGGTAATCATTCTGATTTTTTCGCATTTTTACACAATAAATATTTTTTTATATATATTATTAATGATATTAATATTTTTATATATTTGTTGTTGTTTTTTACGTATTTTTGTTTCCTTTTTGAAGTGAAGTTTTTTCAATATGGATCCCATAATATAAGTGATTGACGCTTAGCTTTACAGAAGTGGTTGTAGGTACCGTAGTAGGAATTTGTTTTGCATCTGGAAATCATTTAGTCTGAATTCTTCTGTAATATCAGCATAGTTTAGCACAAGGATGCATATTGAATGTGTAAAACATGTTTAATGTAGTTTGAATGTAGAAATCCGACGTAGGAAGTAATTTGTTCAATGTAACAGCAACAATGTCTAGTAGCAGCTATTCAGGAATTCTTAAGGTCTTCCATATCAGAGGTTGGCAGTGGATATTCGGAGAGAGTAGGAAAACGTTGTTCTGCAGGTCTTTCATATCAGCGGTTGGCAGTGGATATTCCGTAAAGAAAAAACAAAAACAAAATGGCCGCCTTTATACAAATCGGGTCGAATATTTCTAGTCTTCTGATTGGTTAACCTTCTATGGGTGGACTATAAAATGAGCCAGTTCATTTTGGTTTGCTCACTAGTATATTATCTACTCAAAATAGCCAACAGAACCCCCTTTTGGATTTATATAAATTATCTGCCTAAGAATATACTCAGACCATCTGTAAACATCTTTGGCTGATTATACGACTATATAGAGATGCGCCTCTAAAATTCTTGCTGATCAGACTAGCAGCTATTCTCTCATCCGATCTTATTCTAACTTTCCAGTGTTAGAAAAAGTGATTGCTTATATTTAATGCTTTGAAAAATTAACTAGTTACATTCCATCATCTTCGATCAGACCGCGAACTACCGCTATTCACGATGAACGGATATCTCCCCAGGGAGACACCGTGCCTTGAGAGCTTATTGGACCTTAAACTCACACTTGACCTCGAGTCGTTCATAAATATGTCCCAACGCTAAAGATTCAAATAGAAGGGTCGGCTCCCTGTAACAGTCTATTAAGTACCTGACTCCTCGTGCTACCCTGTGCCTCTACAAGAGCCAGATCAGGCCGAAAATAGAGTGATGTCGTCGTATTTGGGCAGGAACTGGTCAATCCTCACTACCCAGTCTCCTTGTGGGAGACGCATTGTTTTCTGCCCTCCAACCTTTCCTTATCTCTCACAAGTGGGACGGGGCAAGCCTCTCACCTCTCTATCGCTATTTCTATGGAAAGTGCTCGGAACAACTACAATCCTTGATTCGGCCTGGTATAACATTCACGGCTACGACCCACCGTGCCACTTACAGTGCAGCAAACCACCGACATTCCCTTCTTATTCCGTTGGTTAGAAGTAAGTTCAACACGAGAAACTTCTTCCCGCAAGGAACTGCTCTGTGGAATCTACTTTCCCTAATCTATACAATCTTAACCTGTTCAAGTCTAGGGTTAAACTCTATCTATATTAGCCATTTCCCTATTAGGAAACTTTCGACAAACAATGACTGAACAGACGGAACATAGAGAACTGTTCATATTAATTTTCTTATCTACGGATGTACACTATCGCACGCGGATACAGTTGATAACATCTCATTATTTAGTTTTTATATACACTTATATCTATCTATCTATCTATCTATCTATCTATCTATCTATCTATCTATCTATCTATCTCAGTCTGTTCCTATCTATCTATCTATCTATCTATCTATCTATCTATCTCAGTCTGTTCCTATCTATCTATCTATCTATCTATCTATCTCAGTCTGTTCCTATCTATCTATCTATCTATCTATCTATCTATCTATCTATCTATCTCAGTCTGTTCCTATCTATCTATCTATCTATCTATCTATCTCAGTCTGTTCCTATCTATCTATCTATCTATCTATCTATCTATCTATCTATCTATCTGTCTGTCTGTCTGTCTCAGTCTGTTCCTATCTATCTATCTATCTCAGTCTATTCCTATCTATCTATCTATCTATCTATCTATCTATCTATCTCAGTCTGTTCCTATCTATCTCTCTATCTATCTATCTATCTATCTATCTATCTATCTATCTATCTATCTATCTCAGTCTGTTCCTATCTATCTATCTATCTTATATCTATCTATCTGTCTGTCTCAGTCTGTTCCTATCTATCTATCTATCTATCTATCTATCTATCTATCTATCTATCTATCTATCTATCTATCTATCTATCTATCTCAGTCTGTTCCTATCTATCTATCTATCTATCTATCTCAGTCTGTTCCTATCTATCTATCTATCTATCTATCTATATATCTATCTAGCTAACTAGCTAGCTATCTATCTATCTGTCTGTCTCAGTCTGTTCCTATCTATCTATCTATCTATCTATCTATCTATCTATCTATCTATCTGTACTACAGGGTCTCGTGATCGCTTAGGCTCTACCTCGCGTCTTGGACAGGATAAACATTTCTGTAAAAAAAAAAAACGAAAGAAAAAAAGGGGCAATGAAAATCGAACTAAGGAGGCAATAGTCATAATCTGCTAAACAGTCCCGTTAAATGTTTCCATTACAATATGGCGGCCGCTGAATGAAATATATTTACTGGTGATCCATATAGAATGATGGGAATTCTTTGGGATTATCTATTTGAATTTTGTCGTCAGATATTCGGGAAAATAAAGATGTTTGGAGAGAATTACTAGATTATGACTGGGATTAACCGATAATCAAACGGAGGGAAATAGGAAAATGAAAGAAAGAGGAGAGAAAAATGTCGATGGAGAAACGTATTGAGGGACTCTATCGAGACGAAAGAAGCAATGGAGATGACAATAGATAATGGAAACTACAAGTCGGAAAAAGAAAAAATATATCAGAGAAAAAGATTAAATAATAATTGCAAATAAATACAACTAAAAGAAATAAAGCAATCTTTTCTTTAATCATTTCACCCCAAAGAAGGTGATAATGCTACTAAGACGCAAACAGAATTAAAGAGAATGAGGAGATTTTTCAATCAAGCCAGTCTTAAACAGGGACCAAGAGTAAACTTTTAAACCTGTTCAAAATATCGGAGAGTAGTGTGAACCGGATGAGATAAACAGGAAATAAGTTATAAAACTCTACCACTTTTCTGGGGAAGAGTGTAAACAGGTCAATAGGCGAACGTATCTATCTATTAGATCCCAATTCTAAACAAAAAATGTGATAAACCTCTATACTAACCTACCCCCGACCCCTGTTCAAAAGACAAAGGTGGAGTGAATTTATTATATATATTATGACCTTATCTATCACCAATATCAACAGTAATTTTTACATTAATTTCTGACATTGGACAATTTTCTCATTGCAATGCATCTCTACAGTAAAATCATTGAAATGCGTTTCTATAGTTATTTAAAATGCGTTAAAAAAATAAATTATATATTATAAACTAACATCCTATAGATATATATATATATATTTTTCTTATTCGTTATCATTAATATTAATTAAATTTACACGCTTATTTTTCATATGCCAGAAATAAACTTGAAAAGGCTGGGACGAACCCAGTTGTTTTTCTAGCTTTTTTTAAAAAAATGCCATATAAATTTTGCTTATTCCTAGATATCATAAAGCTTTATAGTAGATAAAAATTATATATATATATATATGTCTTTAAATAATTGTCTGACGTTGCCCATTTCATAATGTGTGACGTCATTTGTTTACATTTGATACGCCATGAGCAGTTATGAATGTACGTGAAAGATTCATGGAAGATTGAAGTTTATAAGCAGTAAATTCGACCTTGCTAACCGAACGATCCCCAGTGGCCGAATCGGTTAAGGCACGTCAGGCTATATGGCGGTTCTGTATAGGATACAGGTTCGAATCCTGTCGGAGGACGAATATTTTCTATGAAAATTTCTCGGACATTCAGGCCGGTAAATGTTACTAATACTGTTTATTATAAAACAGAGCATTTACTTAAATATTTGTATCTATAAAAAAGAATGTATAAACATAAAAATGTCTTAAAATAATTGTCGGATTTTGTCCATTTCATAATGTGTGACGTCATTTATTTACATTTGGATAGGCTTTGCGCAGATATGAATGTACGTGAGAGATTCATGGAAGATTGAAGTTTATAAGCAGTAAATTCGACCTTGCTAACCGAACGATCCTCTGTGGCCGAATCGGTTAAGGCACGTCAGAGTGTATGACGGTTCCGTATACGATACAGGTTCGAATCCTGTCGAGGACGAATATTTTCTATGAAAATTTCCGGGAAATTCAGGCCGGTAAATGTTATTTAATACTGTTTATTATAAACAGAGCATTTACTTAAATACTTGTATCTATATAAACAATGTTAAACATAAAAATGTCTTTAAATATATATATATATGTATGTGTATTTGTGTAGCAACCCCTATTTTATGCAAGTTCCGTTGAAAACGACTGATAAGGTCTCGCCGTTGACTTTTTTTTATATAATTTCTAATGTATTCTTATAATTTTTTTTTCTTTTCGTTTCATAAATTAGATGGAAATTCTCCGAATCATTGATAAAATGGAATTAATCCTTGATAATGGCTAAAAGTATAGCCGAAAGCGCTTGGAAAACATTCGGACAATTTTATATAATCTATGTCCTGAAAAGAAAAATCAGTTATATAAACACGTGACAAATTATATCAAAAACTCAACCACCACAACTTGTCAGTCGTTTTCAAAGAAATTTTCAGATATATATTTATAAAAATAAAAATTTACAGAATCAGAGAAATGAAATAGCTATTTTTTGCCGTCATTGTTAAAAATTTTCCTTAAATAATATTTAAAAATAAAATTTAAAAAAAATGTAAACTGGTAATATATATACTTATATTTGATATGAACAAATAATTATACATACAGTAAGTAATTCTTATACATTTACTTGTTTTAAAAAGAAATATAGTCTATTAAAAATTAAAAGTGAAAATATTTTAAAATCGTAGTTAAATAAAACGTATTCTAACCTAAACATTCCCAGTTAAATAAAAAGTATTCTAACCTAAACATTCCCAAAAAATCTCTAAATATAAAAATAGAAAAATTACCGAAAGAATTTTTTGTCGTTAACAATAAAATTAAAAAAAAAACCAGATGACATGCATTTAGCGTCAATTTAATGTCAGAATTCGTTGAAAAATACACCTACCCTCCCTAAGCTCAACCCCTTTTTCGAACGTAACTAATAACTGATACAACAAAAGTTAATAAAAATGAACACGCTACCACCCCCTGTCTGAATGATTGGAGTTCTCTGTATCCCTGGAAACAGCAAATTATGAATCTTTGCCGTGCCTTTAAAACTCAGTAAATTTAAAAATAAGTTACTCCAAAATTCGCTTGAGCATGAAATGGAACTAATGTTTTTAATTTAATTACAAAATTAAATTTGAAGTTTTTAGCTTCCATTTTTGAAACAGGGTTATTATTGTGTAGCGAAGAAACCATATTTTAAATCAGTTAATTTATAATATTAATGCTCTGTAAATTTACATTGAGCACTATTTTGTAAAAATAAAAAATATCAAAAAGAACATCGGATTATATATCTTACTGTTATTTCTTTATATATATATATATATATATATATATATATATATATATATATATATATATATATACAAATAAAATGAGAGCGAATAAAATATAAATTCAAACGTTCACAACATTAATTTTAAAATAAGGATATTTTATTCGAACATCAATAACCGCTACCTAAATGCATTCACGTTTCGATGCATACCATTGCACTTCATCAGGTATGATCTCAATATATATATATATATATATATATATATATATATATATATATATATATATATATATATATATATATCCCAAGAGAGTCATTTAGGGACATTGTGGCATGTAGTGCACAGGGTCTCTGTATTCGGCCCTTCAAAAATGTGGTTGGTTCTGCACAAAGCCTTCACCACTATAATCAAATCGTATGTGCTGGTGTTTAGCTGTCGGTTCTTAGGAACTGAGCTGCTTGACCCTCATACGTCGAATACGGCGGGAGAGTTCACCATATATATATATATATATATATATATATATATAATATTGTTGTGACCTTGTTAGGACCAGAAAGAAAGACATAAGATAGAAATTTAGTTAAACATATATATTAACAGAAACAGTAATACAAACATATACAAACGAGAGTGTTACAGCAAGAATGTTCGGTCATGGACTCTCCCAAGTATAAATAGAATATGTACTGCCTTTTGGAAAGGGAAGTTTCCAGCAGTCAGCTCTAACAGTCTGTTAAATCTCTTTTCTCTTTTCTCTCCGCACCCCTTTTTTTCTTTTTTCATTTGCTTGTGGCTGAATGTATTGAACTCCACCTATTTTGTAAAATTTGGACTGAAGAAATGAACGTCTGAATTAACAAAATAAATTATCACATGACCGAATGGATTTTAAGGATTCTGTAATCATTATATATATATATATATATATATATATATATATATATATATATATATTGTTGTGGGGCTCTTCCCTTTTACACAAGATGGGCTCGTCTAAAGTATACTTATACTGACAGAGTTGGAGATACGTAGATATTTGTGAAGATAAGTTGAGATAAGGTTGAGATACGTAGAGTCCACACAGAGAGAGATAATTACGGCTTCACTTACTTGTACATATACTTTCTACTAACCCGCATTCCTGGACTACTAATCTTCATTTCAAGTTTGTATTCTTACGTTCAGTACACTTATTTTCCTATTTCAATTACTGGCGTTCTTTATTTATTTGTGCAGGATTCCATCCCCGGAATCCACAACATATATATATATATATATATATATATATATATATATATATATATATATATATATATATATATTCATTATCTCTTTTACAAAAAGAAATAGAGACCAATCTATTTATATATATATATATATATATATATATATATATATATATATATATATATATATATATATGAGTGGACAAAAAAGTCAACAGCCAGAGGCGATAGTTTGTTTCATGCTTATATGTAATCACCGATGGGTGTTGACTTCTATGTCCATATATATACATATGCTCTATCCTTGTTATTGATCACTTTAACCCATAAATATGGCATACATTAAAACTATATTTTCTCATATATATATATATATATATATATATATATATATATATATATATATATATATATATGTGAGTGAAAACAGAAATATAATAACTTCAACTTGTAAAAAAAAGATTAAAAATAATGGAAGCTTTAATAATAAAAAAGCAAAAGCCATAATATTAACAACATATTAACTACGAACAAGGCCACAATGTGCTAACCGTCTTCGGAAATTAAAGACACCCCTACTACACACTAAGACATACACATAATGCACACCCTCAATTAAGCTGAAAAATCCTTGATAATGGCTAAAGGTATAGCCGAAAGCACTTGTAACTATAAAACATTTGGACAATTTTTACACACTGTTTGTCCAGAAAAGAAAGCTCTTGTTCAAACACAGGAAAAATTAAATAAAAAGCTTAACCGTAGTACATATACAAAGGTAGATAGATAGATAGATAGATAGATCGACGTTGAGAAAAGATCTAAGATACGAATAGAGAAAGGAATAAACATATATATATATATATATATATATATATGAAGAAATATACTCTTAAGATGTGCTATATTTATGGGATAAAGTGATCAATATCAGAGATAGAGCGTGTGTAAATATACAAGTGAAAATTCGATGTTCACGTTCATATAGATATATATATATAAAATAAATAAAGAAATAAACATATATATATATATATATATAAACATATATATAAACATATATATAAACATATATATATATATATATATATATGACAGTCTGCATCGTTCACCCTGTTCATGCCTATCTCAATCTCTTCATATCTATCTATCTATATTATTCTTTTCTATCTCTCTCTCTCACTATCTATCTATCTATCTATCTATCTATCTATCTATCTATCTATCTATCTATCTCATTCTTTTCTATCTATTTCTCTCTCTCTCTCTTTATCTATCTATCTATCTATCTATCTCATTCTTTTCTATCTCTCTATCTCTATCTATCTATCTCATTCTTTTCTATATATTTATCTGTCTGTCTGTCTATCTATCTATCTATCTATCTATATATATATATATATATATATATATATATATATATATATATATATTATTCTTTTCACTCTCTTTCTCTCTCTCTATCTATCTATCTATCTATCGTCCTCAGTCTGTTCTTATCTATCTATCTATCTATCTATCTATCTATCTCATTCTTTTCTATCTATCTATTTATCTCTCTGTCTGTCTATCTATCTATCTATCTATCTCTGTCACTTCATTTTAATCTTTCTAGGAAAGAGAAATATAATGGGCTCTAAAACTGTAGAAGAGGTGAGAGCTATAGAGAAATAGAAAGAAAACGAAACCTTTTCATCGGTAAGGAGAGGAAGATAGATGAACACGAACATTATATATTCTATATGGAGAGCGGAAAAGAGAGAGTGTGTGTTACACAAGTCATGAGTGGGGAGGAACTAGACTGCGAGCGATACGACTGAATGTTGGCTATTTAAAAAGAGAAGCTAGAAAAAGCAAACAAAATATTTTTTTTTAAAAAGTCCACACCCAGAGTAAATAAAGATATGAAAAGCAAGATTTTCCAACTTTAAATACGATATGAAAGGACCAATTCAAACAGAGGTTGCTAAAGACTTGTCAGTTCATATGAATCATTTTTCCATTTATGTCAATATGTAATCAGCTTTAATCAGATGAGAGTAACAATAAATGAATGGCCGAGGCTTTTACAATCTCATCATTGAATTAATCGGAGTCGGGGTTGGGAGGACAGGTACTTGAGATGCGATATTATAAAGAGATTGTCATATTCAAAATAATAAACACACACATATATATATCTGGACGTATTCTTTAGCGTGAAATATTTTTAAAAAATACAGAATATGTTTGTTTTTATTAATTTTATAAAATCCATACATAATGAAGGTGCCATTGAGCTCGTCAAACAAGCCATTCATTCAGGTAGAATGTTCGATTCTTAGTGAGTATTTCAGAATTATAGCTTTGTCTCCAAATAAGTTAAGCTCGACGAATATTTATTCCACCTCAAATACCCTAGGTAGGACGCCTATCCGAAAGTGGTACTTGATAACGGATGTGCGTATAGCGTTATAATGTGAAACATCGAACGAAATAGGAATATTCGGGACAGAGTTTGTTTTTTCCTTCTTGTTATTTTTCTTGTGTGTTTCTCCAGCTATGGGTTAAAGTGTAGCTTAAATTGGATGATCTATATTTGGTTAGCAACCATGTTAGAAAAAAACAAAAACAAAACAAAGCAAGAAGGGGAAAAAAAACCTGAATTCCAATCACCAAAAGTTTTTAAATGAAAAAATTTTACTAAAAATATAATTGCTCGTGGGCGAGATTAATGAACACGTGCCGAGATAGTGTTTTGAAAATTATGATTCTAGGATACGTGTTTGAGGATCCAGGAGGAGAAAATTCAAAGGTACTAAGGCATAATTGTCTTTTTGATAATATAATATGGATGTATACAACGACATTCTTTCACTTTTTCTCTTCCTCACACTATCTTTGTCTCTATCTCCCTCTCTTTATATATATATATATATATATATATATATATATATATGGTTAAACCTAGAGAGCCAGACAAACCTACCAAGGTTTCACCTAAGCGGATCGAAGGCACTTTATTTAGTTTTTTGCGTACTCGTATCGTTTTTTTTTCTTTAGACTATGGACTTTCCTGCTAGACGATTATTTTCGGCTGACGTACATGTTCTTGGTTCTTTCTTTTTTATACCGTTTTTCCCCTTTGGTATTGGTTTGATTATTTGCCTAACGTGCTATACTATTTAGCTACAGAGGAAGCGTCTGGTTAGAAAGGTTACATTTTTTCGCATCATTAAATGTATAAAGAAAATCACATTAGCTCTACGTGATTCACCAATTGTCTCTAACTACCCTGATGATAACTTAAGAATGTCGAAAGTTTAGACTATATTCAAACTTTAAAAACTTTCTGGAGGAAATTTCCTTCTTGTCTGAGGAGGATTATTCGTAACTTGGAAAAATCAATGATTAAAATTAATCTCCACAAAATGTTCGTTGTCTTTAATTATATTTGACTTAATGAATATTTGTTGACTAATAGAATACATACATATATATATATATATATATATATATATATATATATATATATATAGATAGATAGATAGATAGATAGATAATATTAGTGGTCAATATATATATATATATATATATATATATATATACATATATATATATACATACATATATATATATATATATATATATATATATACATATATATATATATATATACATATATATATATATACATATATATATATATATATATATATATATATATATATATATATATATATATATATATATATATATATATATATATAAATTTCCAAGAGGATAGAATCCAGATAGAACACAATGTCCAGGACAGAGTAAGAATGTAACATAAAAGGCTCAAACACTAATATTCCATGGTTATAATTTATTACATTGGAATCGTCATGACGATCCAAATCATCAGACCTACAAACTCAAAAAACTCCGATTCAAAAATTTTCAGATATCTTTTTGAATTTGTAGGTCTGATAAATTGGATCGTGATTACGATTCCAATGTAATAAATTATAACCGTGGAATATTAGTGTTTGAACCTTTTATTACACACACACACACACACACACACACACACACACACACACACACACACACACACACACACATATATATATATATATATATATATATATATATATAAATATATATAAGACACAGAACAGATGGAGTAAAACTACAGCATTTCGTAGCATTTACAATTTTTTAAAAGTGCTCAATACAAAGTAAAGCAAAATATTATCATTATTTATATATATATATATATATATATGTATATATATATATATATATATATATATATATATATATATATATATATATATGTATATATATATATATATATATATATATATATATATATATATATATATATATATATTTATATATATATATATATACAGTGCTGTTCGATAAAAGTGACTCACCTGATTTTTTTACTTAAACATTTTTTCGCCTATTGTTTTTGGGGTCAAACTAATTTTTATTCTTACTAATATAAAGATCCCTTCTCGACCACCTAGTAAAAAAAAGTTTACTCACCCTAAGGTGTTCTATTAATAATTATAATTTTGGATATAAATGAGATTTAGGGAAAAACGCTGTGCAAAAAAAGTGATTCACTTCTTTCCTGCAACTAGTAATCAATAGAAACATAACCGAACAGCTTTAAATAAAGAATAATAGAGGTATAATTTATTTTTGGTATTGACTTGATTATGTTCTGGCAAATCTCACCTCCAAGCATTGAATTCCATTCGGATATGAAATTCACAATCAAATCCTCTTTGTTGCTCAATTGCTTTCTCGAGAGCCTGTACTTTATAATGCTCCATAAGTTTTCTATGGAGTTGAGGTCAGGAGATTGAGGCGGCCATGTCATAACACTCACCTGCTTCTCATCAAAGTATTCCTTCATCAATTTTGATTTGTGGAAGGGAGCATTATCCTGCATAAAAATGAGCTTGGTGGGGTCGATTTGCACCCTTTCAGCAGAAGGGAGCAGACAAGACTCTAAAATTCTTTTGTACTGCTCGCTCCTGAGGGTCTTTTCAATAGGTTTTAAGAAACCAGTTCCATGAAAAGAAAAGCATCCCCAGAACATTATAGTGAACTGATGCTTGACAGTACTTACTGCTAAATTCAAAGAGCTTTCAAAGCTTCTTCTTCGGATTTTAGATCGCTTATCCTTTGAATTTAGCTCAACTATCGTTTCATCGGAGAAGAGAACATTTAGTAAAAAAAAATCAGGTGAGTCACTTTTATCGAACACCACTGTATATATATATATATATATATATATATATATATATATATATATATATATGCATATGAGTACTTATGGAAAATGCTCAATATCAATAGAGTTAAAATATTCAGTTGTATAGATATAAGTTTGTAACCCCGAGTTTACTGCTTTTTCAATCATCAGGCAAACTGGTTTACTTAGAGATCCATTAAGTATAGATTTTGCCTGATGATCGCAAAAGCGTGAAAGCCAGGGTTGCAAACTCATATCTATACAACTGAAGATATATATATATATATATATATATATATATATATATATATATATATATATATATATATATATATATATATATATTTCAAACATGTAGTGTTGAATGTTAAAGACAACATAGTCTTACATATTTTCTTTTGAATTTTCTCATATTCTCTAATGAGACTTTTTATTTGAAAATAGTTCCGAAATATGTATTTTCCATACGATGACCTAGCGCTTTCGAACATCATTGTTCATCTTCAGGGTCAATATTTTAGTCAAATTTTTTTTTTTTTTTTTTTTTTTTTTAAACAAACATTTGCCAATTATCTTGTAGCGTAATCATGTTGCTACTTTTTTACAAACTAAAAACGTTAAATTCCTTTTAAATTCAAAAGACGCGATGATGTTATATCACGTGCATGGCGTAGATTTTTATCATGTGACAGCGTGAAAAAGATTTCCAATACACAAGCCAAAAGATCGAAGAATACGCTACAAAATTTAAATATATTATAAACATTGCAATATATTACCAGATATATTATAATCTATACGATTAATAAGAGGTCTTTTTCTTTTAATATGTAATGCCTCTAAGATTTTAAGGCGTCTAATGTCTGTATGTTTATCTATAATTTTAGTATTTTCTACAAGTATTTTACGTATATCAGATTGCGTAAGGGAAACAGTATGTGACTTAATATGTTGTTTAATGGAGCTAGTATTATTTAAATGCAGAGTCAATCTTCTGGAGAGCCGGGTGGTTGTAAATCCAATATATGTATGTGGAATAGAAGAACATTCTTCCATGGGGCATTTAAACTCATACACAACATTGGTTCTATCAACAACTGCAGCAACTGGAGAATGATTATTACTCATTATCAGGTTAGACGTTTTAAATTTACTATAATATATATTAAGTTTTAAGGCCTTGTTGGAATCAACAGGAAACACATTATGGTGTATTATAGACTTAAGGGCCTTTTCATCCATGCTGTATTGTCTATGCATTTGTCCTCTGTAAAAGAGGTTAATTGCGGATAATTTTCTTGGTGTATCTCTTGTTAGGTCTGAGAAGTATCTATCAAATTCATTATCAACTAGATAGTTAGGAAAACCGTTATTAATAAGGGTTTGCTTGATGTTAGTCAATTGTTTATGAAATATTTTATTGGTAGAAGAGATAAGTTGACTAACATCAAGCAAACCCTTATTAATAACGGTTTTCCTAACTATCTAGTTGATAATGAATTTGATAGATACTTCTCAGACCTAACAAGAGATACACCAAGAAAATTATCCGCAATTAACCTCTTTTACAGAGGACAAATGCATAGACAATACAGCATGGATGAAAAGGCCCTTAAGTCTATAATACACCATAATGTGTTTCCTGTTGATTCCAACAAGGCCTTAAAACTTAATATATATTATAGTAAATTTAAAACGTCTAACCTGATAATGAGTAATAATCATTCTCCAGTTGCTGCAGTTGTTGATAGAACCAATGTTGTGTATGAGTTTAAATGCCCCATGGAAGAATGTTCTTCTATTCCACATACATATATTGGATTTACAACCACCCGGCTCTCCAGAAGATTGACTCTGCATTTAAATAATACTAGCTCCATTAAACAACATATTAAGTCACATACTGTTTCCCTTACGCAATCTGATATACGTAAAATACTTGTAGAAAATACTAAAATTATAGATAAACATACAGACATTAGACGCCTTAAAATCTTAGAGGCATTACATATTAAAAGAAAAAGACCTCTTATTAATCGTATAGATTATAATATATCTGGTAATATATTGCAATGTTTATAATATATTTAAATTTTGTAGCGTATTCTTCGATCTTTTGGCTTGTGTATTGGAAATCTTTTTCACGCTGTCACATGATAAAAATCTACGCCATGCACGTGATATAACATCATCGCGTCTTTTGAATTTAAAAGGAATTTAACGTTTTTAGTTTGTAAAAAAGTAGCAACATGATTACGCTACAAGATAATTGGCAAATGTTTGTTTAAAAAAAAAAAAAAAAAAAAAAAAAAATTTGACTAAAATATTGACCCTGAAGATGAACAATGATGTTCGAAAGCGCTAGGTCATCGTATGGAAAATACATATTTCGGAACTATTTTCAAATAAAAAGTCTCATTAGAGAATATGAGAAAATTCAAAAGAAAATATGTAAGACTATGTTGTCTTTAACATTCAACACTACATGTTTGAAAGAAAAGTTGCTGCCAAATTACACATATATATATATATATACCGTATGTCCTCCTGTAATGACGTTCAAATTTTATCATGTGTCTCGTGTATCATCCGAGTTCCTTTTTTGAGAGACCGAATCACAATATCCTTGTCCTGTATCTCTTCATCCCATCTTCCCAGTTAAGAATTAATTTTTATCTTCGGAAAGTTTATGTCAGGTTATGTTGGGGTCCCTATTTACAAGCCTGATAGTAGCGGTCGCCGTCTAGTTGGTCTAAAGAGGCATTTTATGGCCTTGCGGCAGGTCGTTAAGTCTCGAGAGGATTTTGTTTCATTATTATCTGTCTATTAATCTCTTTATTTATTTGTTTATTCAAATGGCTATTTTCTTAGAATTTGTTTTTTTGGCGACTCCATAAATGTTTTTTCTATTTAATGATTGGGCTGAGCTTTTAAGGCTTTTATTAAACTATAGAATTTATTTGTTTATATTTTTTTTTGTTTTTTTTATTTATTTAATGCGAAAATTTGTTGATGTCGGCCAAAAACCGTTAACTCCTGTCTATGGTTTAATAACTTTTCATTATTTAGAAACTTAATGATGTGTAGTTTTTCATGTAGGCATGAAGGGCATGGGTCGTCCCAGGTTTTACAAGTTCTTGTTCTATTTATTATTTTCCATTTTACTTTCGGTGTTTTATTCGTTTCTTTTAAATGCCAGTAATATTGGGATAGAGATGTCTGACTTCTATTTCTAATATTATTGAAGGAGATCTTGTGTTGTCTCCATCTGATTTTAAATTTATTCTTCGTTGACCCAATGTATATCCTGTCAGTGTTAGGACTCTCAATGGATGAGATGGTACATTGGTATACCACGGATTTAATGAGGCATTTGTTTTCTAACGGGCAGTCATTAGGGTTTCTACAATCACATAATTTTTCATTATTTTTGTCTAATTGCAGTTTAGGAGTTTTATTGACACTGTTTTGGCATGCGTGTCTTTCCAGGATTTTATTATTATTTTTTTTATGATTCTTTCCAGATTTTCAGTGCAGCTGTAACTTAATTTTAAGGTGTTTTTATTAAAGATCTCGATAAATTTGCTATTTGTGGGAAAGTGTTTTCCAATTAAAGCTAGGAACTTATGCCCAAGTTTAGTACTGACCATTTGGTTGAACGGAGGGGTATACCATATGATCTTTCTTTTCCTGTTTTTCTTACTATTGGTACTATTGTTTGTATAGCTTATGTCAGCGCTTTTGTATCCGCTATTTTTCAGGGCTGTATTATAAAAATTACTGTGTTGTCGGAATATTTCCTTATTTGCGGAGTTCATGCTGATTTTTTTCTCTATTGATATGGGTATATGCTTAATTATAGATGGAGGGTGGTTTGATCGTCGAGCCCATATATGTCCCATATCAATCAGCTGGATGTCTTCCACAAAAGTTGTCTCCGCGTGATCTGTGGCTATACTTTTGATGATAAGTTACCCAATGTCCATTTCCTCTCAAAATGCAATATTGGTGGAACTGAGATTTTCCTGATGCAGATATAATTTCACTGGGTTTATCATGTTGCAAGGACGAGTGACGACACAATACGTAAGATCCTCGTGTATAGCAAATTTACCTGTGGACAAATGAGTATTGGACGGTCCTGGCTCGTGTATAAAGACTAGGTAAAGAGTAACCTCCCAGCTGTCAATGTGCTGCATACTAACTTCGAGCAAGTTACCTTGGATGCAAATAACTGGAGATATTTGTGCGAGCGTTGTGTCAAAAATTTCGAAATTAGTCCTATTGACCGGCTAAGAGACGAGAGACAATGGCGAAATGCGTCAAAAATACTCCTATGGTTATAACACGAGATCCTCGCTGTTGCACAATATGTGGACATATATGCAGGTCACTAGAGGACCTGAAGTGCCACATCCGACAAACATAAAAACTGAATGAGGTTGTAAGATTTTCATACGTCGAAATTAGAGTGAAATTCACACACACACAAACATATATATTTTAAGACATTTTTATGTTTATACATTCTTTTTATAGATACAAATATTTAAGTAAATGCTCTGTTTTATAATGAACAGTATTAAATAACATTTACCGGCCTGAATGTCCGAGAAATTTTCATAGAAAATTTTCGTCCTCCGACAGGAATCGAACCTGTATCCTATACGGAACCGTCATCTAGCCTGACGTGCCTTAACCTTTTCACCCACAGAGGAGCGTTCGGTTAGCAAGGTCGATTTTACTGTCTTTAAACTTTAATTTTCCATGAATCTCTCATCTACATTCATATCTGCTCAAAGCGTATCCAAATGTAAACAAATGACCTCACACATTATGAAAAGTCCGACGATTATTACAAAACACATTCATATACATGTATATATATATTATAATTTTATATAGACAAAACCATTTTACTCATTACAAAGATGTAACTTGGTTTCAGTGCATTTCAACTGCACTTCGACGGGTGAGAATGGAAAATGATTATGAACAATCCTGCTTGTAGGCAAGCCGTATGTGAAACGTCCCTTTTTTTTCCATTTGTTTGAGAAGAAAAATATACATTAAAAAAAAAGGTGACGAAGTGAAGCAACAGTGCTTGTTGATAGGTAGTTGCATCTTTGTAGTGAGTAAAATGGCTTTGTCTATATGATAAAATTATAATAAATAAATAATTGTCGATCTACTATCCGTATCGAGCCCTCTTTTGGATTAATAGTGGGAACGTTGGAATTTATATATTAATTTCGTTCTCATCACATCGGATATATATATATATATATATATATATATATATATATATATATATATATATAAATGTATGTATGCAAATATATGAATATAAATCCGACAGTATGACGAAAAATATGAAAAAAACAAAATCCGAATATGCAAGTTTAATGTTTCAATGTCGACATCAGAATATCGTTTAATTATGTTTTAATAATTATGTCCTGAAGAAGGTCTACTAGACCGAAACGTCTGACGTCGACATTGAAACATTAAAACAGTAAACTTACATATTCGGATTTTGTTTTTTTCATATTTTTCCTCAATATATATATATATATATATATATATATATATATATATATATATATATATATATATACAGGATAGAAATTGTTAGGAGGATTTGATAATTATAATTAAGTAATTCATTGAGTCTGAAAGAAACCGGACTCAATGAATTACTTAATTATAATTATCAAATCCTCCTAACAATTTCTATCATATGTATATAATTGCTTGATCCGGCTTCTAATGCTTCAGTTTGAGCGGCTTGGTGATAGTAGTCGTGGCTCCGGGGGCTACAGTCCTAAGGTTAGAGAGAAACTCAGTTGAGTTCCACCACGGAATATGTGTGCGAGCGGCGATATATTGAGTCTGATTTGCTACCTCATCATCATCGAGGCCCGTTGAACAGTTGGTATTAAATTTGTTTCATAACTTAACTGTCAGGGTTTCAATTCTCAGTAGTGGATGCGCACTGCCGATGAGTCCCAAATATAGGACGAAATGGTCGTCCAGTGCATTCTGTTGCGGTTTCTTTAAAACTCAATGAATTACTTAATTATATATATTTTTGTGTATGTGTATATATGTATATAGGATGAATGTGAGTAAAAGCTTCTCATCAGGGACCGTCAGCATCCGTTTCGTAGGCAGACCTATATCGTTTCACCTTTTGGAAGTGAAGTCTGATGATCCAGCGCCATTTAAAAGGCCTTTGGTCAAATAAATTATTACATGGAGCCTTAAAGTGGTCTGTTTTTCTTTAAATTATATATATATATATATATATATATATATATATATATATATATATAGACATGCATATACAGATATACCTATCCATATACATATGCATATACACATGCACAAATACATGTTAACATCCGAAAACCCAAGTTTCAGTTAATTTTCTTTAAAATTCATGTTATTTTAGAAAACCGAAGCAATTCTTATGTCTGCATTTAAAGACAAGTTCGTTTCGTCGATTAAGTAGTCCGTTGGTGTTTTCATATTTGATTATCAGGATGTTTTCTTTGATGAATCATACATGCTATCTAAGTACTTATGTAGGAATACACTCGTCAAATATGAAAGCACAGATACACATATACTTATATGTCTTCACTGGGATATTATTATATTTTATTTGGTTTGGTGGTATCATAAGTATTAATTGTAGGAGGTTAGATTTGTAATTAAATTTATTTATTATTGTTAGAATTTATGTGCATATGTTTGTGTTTATACGCTTATGTACACGCACACGTATACATGCATGCACCCACGTATATAGGCTACGTACGCGCACATATATACATATAAACGTACGTACAAGGATACATGTAAACTTATATCTGTGCTTTGGTATTAATTAACTAGTGTTAAAATGGTGAAGTCATTTATTTTTTCTATTTTTTTTAGGGTTTTATTATATATGGTTAGGTGGGTTAATAAATTGGATTTGTTGCTTGGATTATACACACACACACACACACACAGTGGCACATACACACACACAGTTATATATACAGGGTGCCCATAAAGTTCATGTGCACTTTTAAAAAATTATAACTTTATTTGTATTTGCGATAGAAATAATCTGTAAAAAATGTTATAAAGTTTAATGTACCTAGTTTTAAGTATGGCTAAAATAACTAATGTGATTTCAGGCATTACTGTAAATCAGTTGGCAAATGTTTTCCGTGAACTGCAAAGTCGTATTACCCTTTGTATTGCTAATGATGGAGGACATGTGGAACTTAAATAAAATTTCAATAAAACCTTTAAAATATTGTTATGGGAACTTACCCATAATAGTAATGGACTATCCCGTACCTCATAAATACTGCACCGGAAGAGGAAGCAGGAGTGTGAGTCAGTCCTTTTTGGACGTCTCAGCTATTTGGTCGAACTCTCTGCCTCTGAGGCAGAGGGGAACTCTCTGCCTTTGGGCAGAGAGGAACTCGGACGAGGCTCCGCCGAAGGGCTGAGCCTCGTTCGAGGTGGTTGACCACCCCGATCCCGTTTATACGGGTTCTACGGGCAATTTTTGCCCGAGCCTACGGGCTCGGAAAGCCCACATTAAACCGGCCTTGTGCCACATTCGACACACGTGGGCGTGTTGTTAAACACCGTGAGAGTCAGTGTTAGTCAATCACAGATTGAGTGAGTCAGTCAGTCACAGGCATAGTCGCGTCAGACGATTACTGTAAGACATCGGATAGTGATACTGGTCGAGACAACATAGTTCTCTCTAACCTAACCTGATTGTTATTACTAACACTTCTACTTCTTTTGTACATATTCTGTTTGTAATATATCTGTGTTATTCCATACCTGTGTTCGAGTTATTCTTCATTGGTTCTACCTTGGACCATCACCGTGGTACAAGGACCTGGACCATAACAATTATAGATTTACTTCTTTCTAATCCTTTTTACAAATTATTTCCATCGCAAATACAAATAAAGTTATAATTTTTTTAAAAGTGCACACGAACTTTATAACACTAACATATATACATACCTGCACGCAATGCGGGGACGCTGTATATACATACATATATGTAATTGTTAAATAGTGTATATTTAACTAAAAGAAATGTATGCTTATATCTTGGTATCGTTTATTTAAGGCATGATTTTTATTGTTATTTAATGGTTAGTAATTTACTGATTTTTGCCTTGGTGTTGTACATTGAGGTATTAATTATGGGGGAGGGCTTAGATTTGTCCGTTGCTTGGTGTTTGTGTGTATGTATATATATATATATTATAGACACATGGCCGAGTGGTTAGAATGTTCGAACCATGATACCCGGGTTCTAATCTGAGCATGGTCGATTTGTCAGGAAGAAGACTTCCTGATGTTGTCGAACTTGAGGGTTCGATCCCACCGTGCGGAACGTTTGTAAAGTGCCTGAAAAACCATACCACGAGTTGACCAAAGCCTTGCGAGTGAAATTGGGTAAACGGAACTCGTCGATAGCTGTGCTAGCGCGAAGTCACAAGCCATCGTGGCTGAGGGCTTGAGCGTGCTGGCCTTGTTCAGATTGTTGATCACTCTATATAACACGCTCTTTCCTAGAAACTGTAACTAAGCTCTGCTCAGCATAGTTGCGGTATAAACCATAGGTGGGCTCTGTGGGCTCTGAATAAACACAAATGTGCCCGAGCAAGCGTCTGCAATAGGGATTGGCTAGCCGCTCTAGTAGATGGGTATTCTCGAATATGAGTTGCCAGCTATATATATATATATATATATATATATATATATACATATATATATATATATATATATATATATATATATATATATTTAAATGGACATGTACGCACACTCGTAAAGGTGTGTACGTTTAATATTTGTTCGTTTATTTATTTATTAATAAAGTAAGTTTATATTAAATGTATTTCATTTATTTATTTAATGTTTATATTATATTTATTTATATTTATATTTATTTGTTTACTTTTAATTAGTGCATACATGGCAAAGTAACTATTTATTTTTGTGCCTGCACCTACTAGTTACTTCAGTTTTCTTGTTTGCGGTTTTTAAAACTATTTTTTCTAATTTTTCCTCTATGCATATTAGGTAAATAAATTAGATAGATAGATTCCGGCCTTTTATACCTTCATGACAATGAAGAAAATATTGAAAATACATTTAAGCTCATCCAATATGCTATTTCCTATATAACGCGAAGATGAAAGCTTACAAAATCCACACACACAAAAAAATATATATATAAGTAATTTTCATAAAACGACGGAACTACAAACTCAATACCGAAAAGTAAAAATAATTTAACTAAACTTTGTCACATCTGCTTCTAGAACAATGTGTGGTTTAGTCAAAACAAAGCCAAATAATAACAAAATACTAAACCTGAAGTAGGAGATAAAAGATAGATTTTAGAAATTTCTCTTGAAAGAAAATTTAGATAAAATAATATAGAAAGACAAAAAGTCTATTTTACAAAACAATACATTCAGTTAATTAGTCGTTCATTGTAATCGATCTGAACAGAATTTCGGCTGATTGTGGTTTTAATTTAAAGAGAAAGAAATTTATTAAGGATAAAATCTATTGAAAGTGCATTAATATCGGAATCCTCTGTGGTAACATTGTGTCTAAAATGATAAAATATCTCTCCTTTTGTCATAAACCTATTTCTAATACAATGCATGATAATTAAAAACTATAAATAAAAACGCTAAATTGTTGAATGATATCGACTAAGTTTTACATACACATACATCAAACTTCCATAGATATATGTACAAGATGGACTGAAAAGGTTCATAGACTGACTATGAAGGAGTGATGCTAGAACTGTGAAACCTTGCATGCATTCATTTCATCTCTTCTGATTGATAACTGCATTGTTTCTTTCCAGGTACGAAGGTGGGCTGAAAGGTTCATAGGCTGACTATGAAGGAGTGATGCTAGAGCTGTGAAACCTTGCATACATTAATTTCAATTCTTCTTTTTGATAACTGCATTGTTTCTTTCCAGGTACGAAGGTGGGCTGAAAGGTTCATAGGCTGACTATGTAGGAGTGATGCTAGAGCTGTGAAACCTTGCATACATTAATTTCAATTCTTCTTTTTGATAACTCCATTGTTTCTTTCCAGGTACGAAGGTGGGCTGAAAGGTTCATAGGCTGACTATGAAGGAGTGATGCTAGAGCTGTGAAACCTTGCATACATTAATTTCAATTCTTCTTTTTGATAACTGCATTGTTTCTTTCCAGGTACGCGAGTGGGCTGAAATGTTCATAGGATGACTATGAAGGAGTGATGCTAGAGCTGTGAAACCTTGCATACATTAATTTCAATTCTTCTTTTTGATAACTGCCTTGTTTCTTTCCAGGTACGCGAGTGGGCTGAAAGGTTCATAGGCTGACTATGAAGAAGTGATGCTAGAACGGTGACATCTTGCATGTATTCATTTCAACTCTTCTTATTGATAACTGCATTGTTTCTTTCCAGGTACGGGGATGGGCTGAAATGTTCATAGGCTGACTATGATGAAGTGATGCTAGAACTGTGACATCTTGCATGCATTCATTTCATCTCTTCTGATTGATAACTGCATTGTTTCTTTCCAGGTACGAAGGTGGGCTGAAAGGTTCATAGGCTGACTATGAAGAAGTGACGCTAGAGCGGTGAAACCTTGCATACATTAATTTCAATTCTTCTTTTTGATAACTGCATTGTTTCTTTCCAGGTACGCGAGTGGGCTGAAATGTTCATAGGATGACTATGAAGGAGTGATGCTAGAGCTGTGAAACCTTGCATACATTAATTTCAATTCTTCTTTTTGATAACTGCCTTGTTTCTTTCCAGGTACGCGAGTGGGCTGAAAGGTTCATAGGCTGACTATGAAGGAGTGATGCTAGAGCTGTGAAATCTTGCATGCATTCATTTCAACTCTTCTTATTAATAACTGCATTGTTTCTTTACAGGTACGAGGGTGGGGTGAAATTGTCATAGGCTGACTATGAAGAAGTGATGCTAGAACTGTGACACCTTGCATGTATTCATTTCAACTCTTCTTATTGATAACTGCATTGTTTCTTTCCAGGTATGAGGGTGGGCTGAAAGGTTCATAGGCTGACTATGAAGGAGTGATGGTAGAGGTGTGAAACCTTGCATACATTAATTTCATCTCTTCTTATTGATAACTGCATTGTTTCTTTCCAAGTGCGAGGGTGGGCACTTCAGTATCTGTCTATATATCTGAGATGAGGTATTATGTACATTATTTACATTATTCGGACTATTGTCCTCATCTTTGTCGACATATTTATTGCAACATTTCGGCTCTTGTACACTCTGGCTTTCTTCAGATGGTTGAAATGTCGAACTGAACCCTTTATTTCGCTCACTGGGGGAGACTGTTCTAGTTCCACGTTCCATGTTTAATGAATGTCAGTTATCAGTCTCACCTGTTAATTTCCCTCTGAAAGTTCTCCACTGCCTTAACCGCGTATTGAACTCACACTCTTTGGGTCCTGTCACTGGATCTAAACAACGCCGTTATGCACTGTGCCATGTGTCCTCGGGTGAGGTTTCATTTGTTAGGGTCCCAACAATGGGTAAATAGAAAAAACCTAAAGGATGAAAGTGGCAACAGCTGTTTCTTCCTTTCACAGTACAAGTTACCAGTGGATCTTTATCGAAACCAATCAAGACGACTGTATGGACCCGGGATCAGATCCCAGTATCCATTTTCCTCATTATGGGAGGAGGCGGGTATCTAACCCCGGGGCAGCACATTCCTCACTGCACCAAGAGAGATTGGTTCAGTTTAATCGGAACGCCTGCGTGACGGTGGCTGTGCCGACTGGCCATTTTTTGTCATTAGCCCAGATGTACGCGTAAGTGCTCCACACACAAAAAAGACATAGTGTCATGCCTTAGAGAGAAAGTTAGATAAATAAAATGAAGGCATCACAATCGCCGCTGAAAAGACCGTGGGCGAGATTAATGAGAACGGAACGAGGCAGATGATGGTAACCCCCCACCCAAATGATATGAAAAATATTTTGTAGTACGCATCGTCATAATGAGATCTTTTTAAAGCGGCCTAAGATCTTACAGTCTGAGATACAGTTCTCACGACCCTCTTAGCCTTATTGAAAGAAGTGCAGAGATAGTTACAGTTTGGTTAACTATTATAAGAATTGCAACAATACGGGTGGCCCCAGATGAAAACGACATCCCTCCATGTTCATTTCACAAAATCTAAAGTGAGCATGTGTCGCGTATGCGAATGCATCCAGGTGGTGCAAGAAAATAGTCCTGGGTATGACGATAAACTATATCCGGCAGCAAGGTCTCTGATCAGGAGGTTTTAAGGAGCATAAAACCCTGTTTTAACTACTGTTGTTACCAGGTCCACCCTGTTAGGGTCCCAGCTATGGGTAAATAGCGAACCGCCAAACAAAGCCCTATGAAAGTATAAAAAATATATTTTTATAGTAAAATTGCCAGCAGTGCATATTTATATTAAAATAATAACAGCATTACATATTTCTAGTAAAATTACCAAAAAAACATTTTATAGCAAAAAATGACTAATACATTTCATCTCTATTCGACGGAAAACAATTTGTCTAAAAATATATTTAGTTGAAGCCATAAAATTGTGTTCAAAATATTTAGATTTCAACACTAAATATCCCATAGAGGCTGATATGCCACTAAACGAAATCAACCAACTACCATAAAAGAAACTTTTATGACATTAGTCCATATAATATCCTATTCTTAAAGAAATCAAACTGTATTTCGAAATATACAGTGGTGTTCGATAAAAGTGACTCACCTGATTTTTTTTACTAAAGGTTCTCTTCTCCGATGAAACGAAAGTTGAGCTAAATTTAAAGGATAATCCAAAGGATATGTAAAATCCGAAGAAGAAGCTTTGAAAGATCTTTGAATTTAGCAGTAAGTACTGTCAAGCATCCGTTCAGTATAATGTTCTGGGGATGCTTTTCTTTTCATGGAACTGGTTTCTTAAAACCTATTGAAAAGACCCTCAGGAGCGAGCACTTCAAGAGAATTTTAGAGTCTTGTCTGCTCCCTTCTACTGAAAGGGTGCAAATTGACCCCACCAAGCTCATTTTTATGCAGGATAATGCTCCCTGTCGCAAATCAAAATTGATGAAGGAATACTTTGATGAGAAGCAGGTGAGTGTTATGACATGGCCGCCTCAATCTCCTGACCTCAACCCCATAGAAAACTTATGGAGCATTATAAAGTACAGGCTCTCGACAAAGCAGTTGAGCAATAAAGAGGATTTGATTGTGAATTTCATATCCGAATGGAATTCAATGCTTGGAGATGAGATTTGCCAGAACCTAATCAAGTCAATGCCAAAAAGGGTTGAAAAGGTTATCCAAAATAAAGGAGGAACCATAGATTATTAAAGATTTCGAACTATATTACGTATTATAAATAAATGATACCTCTATTATTCTTTGCTTAAAGCTGTTCGGTTATGTTTCTATTGATTACTAGTTGCAGGAAATAAGTAAGTCACTTTTTTTTGCACAGGATCTTTCCCTAAATCTCATTTATATCCAAAATTATAATTATCAGTAGAATACCTTAGGGTGAGTAAACTTTTTTTTACCAGGTGGTCGGGAAGGGGTCTTTATATTAGTAAGATTAAAAATTAGTTTAATCCCCAAAACAATAGGCGAAAACATTATTAAGTAAAAAAATCAGGCGAGTCACTTTTATTGAATAAAACGGTAAAACTACAACATAAAATACACATATTGTCTCTAGTAATGTCCACACAAACATGTATATGCACAAAAGCTGAGTATCATCTACCATGTACTCAATTGCGAAAGCAGAATAACATATATTATATTTTTATTATTTCCAGGCTCCCACAAAAATTTAATTTCGGCATTAAATGATCCTTTAAAGCTGTTGATGTGCCGTTGAACTACAAAAGAAATCCAATCACAGGAAAATATCATCGCTTGTCATATTGATTAACGCCGGCGTTATTCTGATAAAAGAACACATTGTTGTCATATTGCTCCCCAGCAATACCTCATGATATCAACCAGCACAAAATGAAGATAGTCCTGATTGTCAGCATCGCCCTACAGGTGGAATTTATACATCGTCAGTTAAATCAATTCATAATTATTAAAGAATTCTGTCAGTTCTTAATTATGACAACATTATTTAAAATCGTTTCAGAGTCGATCAAGAGAAATAAGAAAAAATGTGAGGCATTTCTAATTTCTTAAAAATTAGATTAAATTTCTGAACAAGTAATTTAATCTAATTAATCACGCTGAATGTTTTGAAAAGAGGTTCTCTTTCTAAAACTTTGAGCATCAATAATTTTTACATTTAAAATATAATTTCAAAAATAAAAGTAAAAGAAAAAAAAACTAACAAAGTTATGTTTTATTTTTGTAGTTCAAAATATCACGACCAGTTTTTGGTGTTCTTTTCGTTTTACTTTGTTTTCCGAATAATTCAAACACGAATCTGGTTGCAATGTAAATATGGCCGAGTGGTGAGAACGTTCGCTTTCTGGCCATGAGACCCGGGTTCGAATGTCACCATGCTCGAATTGTCATGAAATGGTATGCACTGGGTCGTCGCGCAGCTCCTTTCGAAAGTGCCTGAAAGACCATACCACTCGTTGACCCAAGCCTTGTGAGTGAAATTGAATCGACGATACTTTTGTGGGCCGTCGATGGCATGAACTCACAAGTCATCGTGACCGATGCTGGCCTTGTTCCAGGAAATGCAATTAAGCTCCGCTTAGTACTACAGGTGGGCTCTGGGGATGTTGAACAATTACAAATGTGACTGAGCGGGCGTCTGCAATGTTGACCATGTTCACCATAGTCTATGAATATAGAATCCAGCGCAGTACGTAATCTGTTCAATGAAACAACGTTAATGATTAACACTCACGAGTCAGACACTCTACTGAATCTGACTATATCGCCAATACCACCAGCAGCTGTTCCGTAATTCTTCAGTCTTCGATATCAAAGACTGGCAGTGAATATTCCGGAAAAAAAACATGGCCGCCTTTATACACGTCGTATTGAATATTTTGAGCCTTCTGATTGATTAATTATTCTATTGGTGAACTATAAAATGAGTCAGCTCATTTTGGCTGGCTCACTGGTACACCAGGGTACCCAAAAACTCCAACATGCAGTAGGGATTTCTACCGGCATAGTAGACGGGTAT
>OZ038498.1:105227526-105232526 GCA_964036315.1 Acanthosepion esculentum | reverse complement strand
TTCACTTAAGCAGTCGTTAAAAACATGAGAGCATTATCGCTTCCTGTATCTTCTCTTTCTCTTTCTTTCTTTCTTTCTTTCTTTCTTTCTTTCTTTCTTTTTCTTTCTTTCTTTTTCTTTCTTTCTTTCTTTCTTTCTTTTTCTTTCTTTCTTTCTTTCTTTTTCTTTCTTTCTTTTTCTTTTTTCTTTCTTTCTTTCTTTCTTTTTCTTTCTTTCTTTCTTTCTTTCTTTCTTTCATTCTTTCTTTCTTTTTCTTTCTTTCTTTCTTTCTTTCTTTTTCTTTCTTTCTTTTTCTTTCTTTCTTTCTTTCTTTTTCTTTCTTTCTTTCTTTTTCTTTCTTTCTTTCTTTCTTTTTCTTTATTTCTTTTTCTTTCTTTCTTTTTCTTTCTTTCTTTCTTTCTTTCTTTCTTTATCTTTCTTTCTTTCTTTCTTTCTTTTTCTTTATTTCTTTATTTCGTTTTCTTTCTTTTTCTTTCTTTCTTTCTTTCTTTCTTTTTCTTTCTTTCTTTCTTTTTCTTTCTTTCTTTCTTTCTTTTTCTTTCTTTCTTTCTTTCTTTTTCTTCCTTTCTTTATTTCGTTTTCTTTCTTTCTTTTTCTTTCTTTCTTTCTTTCTTTTTCTTTGTTTCTTTCTTTTTCTTTGTTTCTTTCTTTTTCTTTATTTTTCTTTCTTTCTTTCTTTTTCTTTCTTTCTTTCTTTTTCTTTCTTTCTTTCTTTCTTTCTTTTTCTTTCTTTCTTTCTTTTTCTTTCTTTCTTTCTTTCTTTCTTTTTCTTTCTTTCTTTCTTTTTCTTTCTTTCTTTCTTTCTTTCTTTTTCTTTCTTTCTTTCTTTTTCTTTCTTTCTTTCTTTCTTTCTTTTTCTTTCTTTCTTTCTTTCTTCGACTGACTGAAATCAAACAGCGTCTCTGGTATGTCTTTTCTGTCATCCAGATGAAAATGGAATAGTTCATTATTATTTAGGTATTGTCAGGGCGTAAGCTACGCGCAAACAACTAAGAAATTAATGAAAAAACCAGAATTATAATATAACCTATTTAGGTACCTCCAAAAATAATCTAAAAAAGAGCGTACCATGATTAAAAAAGTGCGTACCATGATTGATAAAAACAAAGATCTATCATCAAAATGTCTCTGTTATAAGGAAGAGGAAAGACGAACATATTTTTTGATTATATTATTAAATTTTTATTCCTTTCTAGCACGTTGAAAACTTGATATTTTAGCATCTTTTTTGACGTTGAAATTCTTGCAAAAATCAAATAATTGTCAAACTTTAAATCAATTTTCAGTAATTATTCACAAATGAATGAAATTATTTTTGAAATTTGTTGCTTTTTTTTAGGAAATCTTCTTAAGTATTTCTTTCACATTTTTTACCAACACTTAATTAATTTTACGAAATTTCAAGAATTTAAAATTACAGCCTTTTTTATATTTATATTAGTTAAAAGCAGGAGTCCTTGGAGAATTTAAATTATCAATTTGTTTTTGTCAAACAGAAACACCATTTACCGAAAATCTGCTGTTAATCGTAAAATACAAAATGCAATAAAACTATTATATTATTTAAATTTTTTTTTTAAGCATTTCACCCCAAGCAAGGCGGGAAGCCATTAGCTCGCAAGGGGTTACAGAGAGTTGTAGCGAGAGTAGATAGGAGTGAAAGAGGAAAGGATGAGAAGAAGAATAATTGATAGATCAAGGCAAGGGGTTACAGAAGATTTGGAGCGAGAGCAGATAGGAGTGATAGAGGAAAGGATGAAGAGAAGGATAGTGGATAGATCAAGGCAACTGGAGATGTCGACTGACATTACATTTGAATAGTTGGAGATTATAGCTGTCAGGGAGACAGGAAAAGGGAGAAGTGAGAGATATGAAGCTATTGGAGTAGAAGAGACGTCTACATTTAACAGTTTCAACAGTGAAAGGGTGAGAACAGGATGCCAGCCTCGTAGAATTAGAAAATTTTTTAATTGCTCTTATATAAAAGATGTAATAAGGGCGCTATTATCTTCAGAAAAAATAAATATTTTCGATGAATAATGAATTTTTACAACAATTGTTTTCAGTTTTTTTTATTTTAATTATAAAATATTTTAGATCATTTAAAATTCGGTATTAGTTCCAGCCTTTTAGATTATATTATTATTAATTAAAAACTATATTTGCAAATCATAAATGGAAAAAAAAATACAAATGATCAAATACTGATATTTTTAAGAGGATTTTGAATATTTTTTTGGGTGTGTCTAAATGTGCCGATTTTTGTACGGGCTACCATACACAACATTATCAAAAAATAACAGTGATAACTGATTTTGATTAGAAATTTTATTATGACAAAACAAAAAAAAAAATCTTTTATGATTAAATATTTTACTAAGTGGGTTAGTTTCAGGGTTGGGGAAATGCTTCTTGATGATAATGTTGTTTTTAAACATATATATCTGTTTTAATGTCCTTCCTTACCATATTCTTTGTTTCTCTGGTCTATTTGACCATTTTTATCTATGCATATTTGCCCGTATAAGTTATATTTTAATATTCTTGCTTGTTGTACCAGAATGTTCAGGTCAATGTATGTGGATGTGTGTACATGTATTTATCGGTGTCTGTGTGTCTAGAAAATGCATGCATATTTAATTGTGTATGTATGTATGTGTTCGTTTTTTTTTTGTTTTTTTTTTTAATATATAAAGTGCCGTGGAGATGTCTCCTGTCTCGTCACCTATTTGTGTGTGTATATATCTAAATATGTCTGGGTGCTTATGTATTATAATCTGAGTAGGTATATTGTTTTACGCGAGAGGTGAACACCCTATTCATACACTTGGAATTAAAATGTATACATTTTTGTCGAGAAGACCAGTTGAAATTAGCAACTGTTCTAATGTAATTTCACTTAAAAAATAAAATAAATTGAATAACATATATATATATAACTTTTTTCTCATCAGTAGTTTTATAATATTAAACTTAATATAGATTAAATTTAGATTTTAAATTTGGTAATTTTTTACCTTTAATTTTAATATCAAATTTTATCATATAATTTAATACTTATTGGTTAGAATAAATTCTATTTTAGTAAAACCACAACTTTAAAGCTTTTAATAGCTATTATAACCTTACTTCGTTGTCAAGTTTTTCGAATTCCCTTATACTTGTATTTTGATTGGTAATTCCTGCTTATGTAACAGCGTTTCCCCTTACGAAGGATCGTTAATTAATTTAAAACTTTTAAAACCCTTTATTCTACATTCAACATCATCACTTGATAAGACACCAGAAGTGTTGAAACAAAATGGCTATTTTTGTAGTGATTTTATAACATATTTATGTTATAATTTTTAAATAAACAATTATATTTGCTCTACTCTGTCTTGAGCACTCTTTTAAGAATAGTAATTGTTGGTTATTGGAATTTATTCCGTATACACCAATCCTAGACTTGTAAAGAGATTTTTTATGTTTATACGTTTTTTATACATAGAAATATTTAAGTAAATGCTCTGTTTACAATAAACAGTATTAACAACATTTACCTATCTATAAAAAGTACGTATAAACATAAAAAAATGTCTTAAAATAATTGTCGGACTTCGTCCATTTCATTATATATATATATATATATATATATATATATATATATATGTATATATATATATATATATATATATATATATATATATATATATATATATATATATATATATATATATATATATATATATATATATATATATATATATATATATATATATATATATATATAAAGGTGAACACTGAAGTCAACACTCAGAGGCGATAGGCTGTTTTATGCTACATATATATAGTTAGGTTGGGCACCTCGAGGCGGTGTAATGGTTACCAAGCTTGGCTCGCTAAAACAATTACGACTGAGTAGTGAGTTCGATCCTTACTGGGTATCCCCTAATTTCGGCCTTGTGCCACATCTAAGCTACGCTTGGGAAATCAATATATATAGTTAGGTAAAGGACATGTTTGGTCATCCGTCTGGATAATCCCAAGGAGGATGTAATCCAGAGAGGTCAATGTAAAACCAGGCCAAATATTCCATAGCTTAAAACTATATTTTATCATATATATATATATATATATATATATATATATATATATATATATATATATATATATATATATATATATATATATATATATATATATATATATATATATATATATATATATATATATATATATATATATATATATAACCACATTCGTTTCGGAAAACCTTCGGTTTCTTGATTTGCCAATCATCAAATCAATATCGAAGGAAAGAAATGTTTTAAAAAAAGAAAGAGCTATGAACATGAACGTCTGTCGAAAATAATCTTAGAACATACAGGTCCAAAGCCCAAAGAAAAAACCCCGATACGAGTCATCAACTAAGTAAATAAAGTGCTCAATACAGTGAGTAGAGCAGACCTAGTCAAACCTAGAGAGCCAGACAAATCTACCAAGGTTTCACCTAAGCGGATCGTCAGGGAAGGCTTGTCTAGCTCTCTGGCTAAAGAGGTAAAGAAAACTGTATACTTATAGGCGATAAACAAAAGACCAAGACCACGTGACCAAAGACACCCCCCCAAAAAAAACCCCCAACAACAGGAAGGGTGAAAGAGAAACTTATTCGAAACGGCTTAAAAGGGAGGGGGTGATTTAGAGACAATTGGTCACGTGGTCTTGGTCTTTTGTTTATCACCTATAAGTATACAGATTTCTTTACCTCTTTAGCCAGATTTCCCTGACGATCCACTCAGGAGAAACCTTGGTAGGTTTGTCTGGCTCTCTAGGTTTGACTCTCTCTCTATATATATATATCTATATATCTATATATATATATATATATATATATATATATATATATATATATATATATATATATATGTATATATATATATGTATATATATATATATATATATGTATATATATATATATATATATATATATCATAAAATATACTTTTAAGGTATGCAAT
>OZ038498.1:105162526-105225026 GCA_964036315.1 Acanthosepion esculentum | reverse complement strand
ATTTGGAGAATCTTTTCATATATATATATATATATATATATATATATATATATATATATATATATATATATATATATATAGTTTTAAGATGTGCTATATTTATGGGATAAAGTGCTCAATATCAGAGATAGAGCGTGTGTAAATATAAAAGTGAACATAGAAGTTAACACTTAGAGGCGACAGTCTGTTTCATGCTAGAACCAATCGTCAGGCCACGATTGCATCTAGCATGAAACAGACTGTCGCCTCTAAATGTTGACTTCTATGTTCACTTATATATATATATATATATATATATATATATATATATATATATATATATATATATATATATATATGTATATATATATATTTATATATATATATATACATACATATATATATATATACATATATATATCTATATATATATATATATATATATATATATATATATATATATATATATATATATAATCATTTATTTAAATATTATAACATCGATTATACCTGCTCTACTTTGTATTGAGCACTCTTTAAAGAATAATAATTGTTGGTTATTGGGACTTACTCCGTATATACCAATCCCACACTTGGTATAAATATATATATATATATATATATATATATATATATATATATATATATATATATATATATATATTTATATATATATATATATGTCTACCTACATATATATATATATATATTTATATATATATATATATATATTGCTCACTAATAATATCAATCCTTGGGACTACCTATACGGATTACCAAATTTTACGTCACTTAAATAAATATATATATATACATATATCTAAATATATATATATATATATATATATATATATATATATATATATATATATATATATATATATATATATATATATATATATTGTAATTCTCTCGAAAAGTGATCGGCATTTTAATGTTGATATTAAATTCATTAAGGAATCTTTCTTGATAATGTTGTTGTCATAAATCTAACACACACACACACACACACACACACACACACACACACACACACACACACATATATATATATATATATATATATATATATATATATATATATATGTATATATATATTTTATCAAAGATACAATCTTCCAAAGGACATTTAAATTGATATACAATGTTGGTCTCTTACAAAATATTAGTTGACGGACCAAAGTTATTGCGGTCGTTTAAGATGGTTGTGTCAAATTTAGTTTATTGTATAATTAGTTTTATTTGGATCAACAATGTAATTAGGAAAGTCATTATTAATGAGAGTTGCTTTCATTTTTTTTTAATTCAGTGTCGACTATTTGTTCGAGGATGAGTTAACTTTGACATAGTTTATTAAATTTTGTATAATCGCTATTTTGTAATAGGAGATAGACCAGGATGCGTATGCCATATACGCAGCAGGATATTACATTCAGTTGTCTTTTTTTACTTTTCAAATTTGTGAGGCAATAATGACGATAAACTAAACAAGAAAGAATTTACTTATGAAAGCGATACAGACAATGACTTATCTTTCTTCAATATCTTGCTTAACGTTACTAATTATGAGCCAAAAATAAATGTCTATTATAAATCTAATATTAATGATATATTTACACTAATAACAAGAAAATAAAATCCTTAATGATCATTGGATTCTGTTTAAGAGTTGTAAGAATTTCTAGCCATTCATATTTACATGAAGAGAAATACATGGAAAATCATTTTACACACTTCCAATCCCAATAAACATTTTCATAAATGACGAAAAGCGGAAAATCTCGTCGGAATCATGGGAGTAGAAATATAAATTCAATTTGTCATTCAGTTACCATCTATTATCTTAATATATCGAGTTAATGTCATTTTGGTCATATCTATCTATCTATCTATCTATCTATCTATCTATCTATCTATCTATCTATCTATCTATTTCAGTCTTTTCATATCTATCTATCTATCTATCTATCTATCTATCTATCACAATCTTTTCAAATCTATCTATCTATCTGTCTTTTCATATCTATCAGTTTTTCATATCTATCTATCTATCTATCACAATCTTTTCATATCTATCTATCTATCTATCTATCTATCTATCTATTTCAGTCTTTTCATATCTATCTATCTATCTATCTATCTATCTATCTCAGTCTTTTCATATCAATCACAGTTTTTCATACCTATCTATCTATCTATATCAGTCTTTTCATATCTATCTATCTATCTATCTATCTATCTATCTATCTCAGTCTTTTCATATCTATCTATCTATCTATCTATCTCAGTCTTTTCATATCTATCTATCTATCTATCTATCTATCTATATATATATATATATATATCACAATCTTTTCATATCTATCTATCTATCTATCTATCTATCTATCTATCTATCTATCTATCTATATATATATATATATCAGTCTTTTCATATCTATCTAGCTATCAGAATATTTTCATATCTATCTATCTATCTATCTATCTATCTATCTATCTATCTATATTATGGGCCACAATGTGCTAACCGTGATCGGAAAATAAAACATCTTTAAAACACATTAAAACATACATATATCGCACACACTCAATTAGACTGAAAAAATAAAATTTATCCTTGATAATGGATAAAGATTAGCCGAAAGCGTTCGGAACTATAGAACGTTTGGACAGTTTCTACACACTGTCCAAAAAAGAAAATACTTGTTGGAACACAAGAAAAATTAAATAAAATACTTAAACGTAGTTCCTTGACGGTCGTTTTTAATGAAACATGCATAAATGCAGGATATATATATGTATATATATATATTTTTTGTCATCCTAAGACAGACTGTTTCGTTGTTTCACAGCTCATCAGTGTGGCTAGACGTCCGGTTATCTCCAGCTAAGATCGAAACCCGACTGAATTGGCGTCAGTCGGAACTTCTACCACTAAGCCGTCGGCTCACGGCAGGGATGAAGGTGAATTTTAGCGTGTTTATTTTTAGATTTAGATAAAAACTCACACCTCAATATATATATATATATATATATATATATATATATATATATATATATATATATATATATATATATATATATATAAATATATAAATATACATATATATAAATATACATATATATATATATATTAATATACATATATATATATATATATATATATATATATATATATATATATATATATATATATATATATATATATATATATATATATGTATATTTATATATATACACACATATATATATATATGTATATGAATAAAAGCTATAGGGCGGGGTAACAGACGAGAGAAGAACTGGAAGGTCTAAAAATGAAGGGGGGTTAAAATTTAACATAGAGAAGTTTTAAAGAGGGGAGTCAAAGACGGTTTAAGTGTGAGAAATATGAATAATTTCAAATGTCTAATACACCGTCTTTAACCCCCATTTAAAACTTCTCTGTGTTAAATTTTAATCCCCCCTTCATCTTTAGACCTTCCTGTTCTTCTCAGAGGGAAATTAACAGGAGATAACTAATAACTGATATCCATTAAACATGGCACGTGGAACTAGAACAGTCTACCCCAGTGAGTGAAATAAAGGGTTCAGTTCGACATTCCAACCATCTGAAGAAGGCCTGAGCGTACAACGGCCGAAACGTTGTAATAAATATGGCGACAAAGATTAGGACAATAGTCCGAATAAGGTAAATATTGTACATAATACCTCATCTCAGAAATATAGACAGATACTGAAAGGCCGAAACGTTGTAATAAATATGGCGACAAAGATGAGGACAATAGTCCGAATAATATAAATAATGTACATAATACCTCATCTCAGAAATATAGACAGATACTGAAACGCCGAAACTTTGTAAGAATTATGGCGACAAAGATGAGGACAATATTCCGAATAATGTAAATAATGTACATAATACCTCATCTCAGAAATATAGACAGAAACTTGAAACGTCTCAACTTTGATCTGTTACGCACATACGTATATAGATATATTAATTATCCACTATAAACAAATTTAAAACAACTAACCTTATAGTCAACAACAACAACTCACCTACAAATATCCAAATAACAGAGAACCATTATAATTTATGAATTCGCACTTTAAGGAACTCAGTTCCTATTTGAAACAAATTAATGAATAATTATATTGGCCATAATACTTGTGGGGTATTCAATCTCACCATGGCAGTAACAATTTTAGGCTTGGTTTACAAAGATAAAAGTCGGAAAATAAACGTACACAATCATACGAAAATCATGGTAAATTGTATGTGAATTTCATACAATTTTATTTATATATTTTTGTGCCTAGGTGTGTATATTATTTACGTTGCATTTGTGTTAATGCACATCTTATAAAAGGGAAATTTATTCTGTAGTATTACGAGTCATATCACAAATATAAATTATACACGTGTTGCCTGCCTGAGGGCTCTTAGCGAAGAAATTGAATTTAACGTCTTTTGGCGGGATGTCAGTATTTCCGACCGGAACAGTTTTTGTTGCATGCTGGGAGTATTTTTTTAATTTTTTATTTAATTTATTTTTAAAAAGTTTTAAAGATTATTGTTTTTTTTTAATTACAATTTTCATTATTATTTTATATTTTATTTTTCACTTATTTATAATAACAATGATATCCCTACACTATACATACCTCACGTTATATTTCTCGGATCATAGCTCAATTAGGATTCATTTAAACATGCATGGGAACTTTCCAAAAGCCACCCGCAACATAGTCGTAGTAAATACATGTCAAAAAATGGCTAAAAATATGGATGTTTTTATATTAAGTCCGTCCGTCCGTTTTCCGATCTCGGCGAATCATAAACAAACCGAATCACAGGTAGTAACTACTGTATTTACACGTGGTCAAAAATAACTTATTTAAAGTTAAATTTAAATATCAATCAAAGTGAAAGATTTAAAAGAATCTTTATTCAAGGTTTCGCTTTAATTTTGCTTTTCGTTGCAATTGCATTTGATATCGTCTAATTAAACCGTAATTAAAACTTATACGGGGCACGTTACGTTGCTCATATGGTGTTTCTCTTTCTTTTTCTAGTACGCGTACTGTGACGTATTCGAAATACTCCATAGTTCGGGTTCCCTGATGTCCTTTAAGAGACACTTTATGTGAATGGATCATAAAGAATGATGATTTTTAAAAGAAAAGAAAATTGTACGCAAAATCAATAGAAAAGAATTCCGGCGATTGATTGCGTATACGAAGAAAGATTATGCCGAATTAAGGTGTCAAATAAAAATAAAATATTTTATTATTTCTAAATTCTTATAACTTTTCCGTACATAGGACGCTGATGGTAAAAATAACCATCCAATATCATCAACTATGAACACGGCTACAATCTGCTGACCGTGTTTGGAATATAATAAAAAAGAAAGAAATAAAAGAAAATATTCCTATCACTCCAGATACATGAAAATGTACACATTTAGTTAAAAATTAAAATATAAAAAACATCCTTGATAATGGCCAATAGAAGAGCTGAACGTCATCGGATATGTAGAATACTTGGACATTTTTTTAAACACTTTATGCCCAGAAAAGAAATCCCTTATAAAAACACAAGAAAAATTGAATAAAAAGCTTATTTGTAATACCTTGCTAGTCATCTTTAATGAAACATATATACAAGAGGAATTGCTACCTAAATACACAATATATCATTGCTTAGACACGCGCGTGCGCGCACACACACACACAAACACACACACACACACATACACACACACACACACACACACACACATATATATATATATATATATATATATATATATATATATATATATCGCACATCTCGCCTGTGGAACTCCCTTCCTTATTCCTGTTTCCCTGACAAATACAATCTCCAACTATTTAAGTGTAACGTCAATCGACATCTCCAGTTGCCTTGATCTATCCACTTCCCTTCTCCACATCCTTTCACCTTTCATTCCTATCTGCTCTCGCTCCAAATCTTCTGTAACCCCCTTGCCTTGATCGATCCACTATCTTTCTCCACATCCTCTTGCGTGCTAGTGGCCTCCAGCCTTGCTTGGGGTGATAAGCTTTAAAAAAAAGTATAAAAATGAACATAGAAGTCAACACTTAGAGGCGACAGTCTGTTTCATGCTAGATGCAATCGTCAGGCCACGAGTGCTGTTATTTTTCTCGGCTATTTATATATACGGGTCAGTGGTGCATTGTGGGTAGTCTATTTTGGCAGATATTTTACCGGAAGTCGTTTATTTGTTTATTTGTGTCAAATTATTTTGCTTGTTTTTATTTAATTTTATAATTGTTTTTTATTCTTTATATTTATTTTAATTTTATTTTTTATTTTGATCGGTGTTTTTATTAACGTAGTAAAAATTTGTTTATATAGCTTATTGTGGGTAGTCTATTATGGCGGCTATTTTACCGGAAGTCGTTTATTTGTTTATTTATTTGGGTCAAATTATTTTGCTTGTTTTTATTTATTTTTATTTTTATTATCTTATATATTTATTTATTTATGATTTTTATTTTGATCGGTGTTTTTATTAACGTAATAAAAAATTGTTTATATAGCTTATTTAATAGTTTTGTTTTTGTTTAGGAAGATAAAGCTATTTGTTGGATTTGGGGGTTGATTGTTGTGGTTTGTTCTGACTATTATTTTGGCAGGAACAGTTTTTAATTTATTTATTTGGATTGATTATCTTTATTTGTTTTTTCTAAACAGCTCGTTTATCGGTATCGGTTGTTAGTTTATTTATATATTTGGATGTATTTAGATCAATTTATTATACTTGTTGTTATTTAACCGTGCCTTTTAACCGATTCATGAGCAGATATGAATGTACGTGAAAGATTCATGGAAGATTGAAGTTTATAAGCAGTAAATTCGACCTTGCTAACCGAACGCCTATCTCTGGCCGAATCGGCAATATGACGGTTCCGTATAGGATACAGGTGCGAATCCTGTCAGAGGACGAATATTTTATATGAAAATTACTCGGACATTCAGACCGGTAAATGTTGTTTAGTATTGTTTATTATAAACAGAGCATTTACTTATATATTTGTATCTATAAAAAGAATGTTAAACATAAAAATGTCTTAAAATATATATATCATAAAATCTTATTCTTTTCCGAGATATAATTTTGTATATGTAAGTGTGTGCAATGTGTATATATATGTATATCTACGTGTTATATTATGTGTTGCAATATTTAATTAGTGTTTCTTAATACATAGATGCATACATATGCATATATCGAGTTGTCAATTGTTTTCTATCAACAGTTTCCCAATAAGTCCTTTCGTCATTCGATCTGCCTTGAATGGCGCCCATCTCTGCCACCGTCAGATCAACCACTCGACAATTTCATCGCTTCAAGCTCGTTATGCGATGAGATGCTGTTTAGTTTTGACTCACAAGCATCTTTCAACAAGTCGTATTGCAGATTAATCCCAAATTCACATTGACACTTCAAACATCTCATTATGATGACGATTTATACTTTTGAGATTTCGTTTTCATTTATCAAGCCATTGAAGATCGATTGCGAACAGAGATCTGCCTATCAGATTTGACAAGTGTTGTCTAATATCTCCAGATGTAGTATTGTCATTATTTCACAAAACATTCGAACTAATACCACGATCGTATTGTATTTGTTTTCCTTCTAACTATATATATATATATATATATATATATATATATATATATATATATATATCAGATATGTGGTGCAGTTCACTTTATATTACAATGAATCATTCATACAAAAAGTAAATTAGTAAAGTTAATGATATAAAATGGCGAAATCACTTCGCTAACAAAATATTAAAATTGCATTAACTTACCAATCACTCGATGAATGTTATGATCCTTGTTTTATTTTAAATTATGAGCTGTATAATTGTCTTTCTTAAATACGCAAGTACTTTCGACTGTACATTCAGTCATCATCATAGAAATTATTTTGTTTTTGGTAAAATTCAGGTAGCATTCGAGGCGAAAAATACAATGCAAAATGCAAATCGAAATATGTTTTTTTTTTAAATGTGTTATTGATAACCGATAAAGAATTGTGGAGCGTGCAATCGCCATTGTATATCATTAACTTTACTTATTTACTTTTTGTATGAATGATTCATTGTAATATATATATATATATATATATATATATATATAATGAAATGGACAAAGTCCAACGATTATTTTAAGACATTTTTATGTTTATACATTCTTTTTATAGATACGAATATTTAAGTAAATGCTCTGTTTATTCTAAACCGTATTAACGACATTTAACGGCCTGAATATCCGAGAAATTTTCATAGAATTTAGGAATCGAACCTGTATCCTATACGAAACAGTCATATAGCCTGACGTGCTTTTACCGATTTCGCCACCGAGGAACGTTCGGTTAACAAGGACGATTTTGCTGATTTAAACTACAACCTTACTAACAGTATATGTGGTATATCTCATCAAATGAGAACCCCAGAAATATTAAACTGTATGTGGGATCAACTAGCAGACCTTTTAATGATAGGTATTGCAATCACATGAACTCTTTTACAAATACGGCCAAACGAAATATGACGTCACTTTCGAAATATTTTTGGAAACTCAAGGAAGAAGAAGAAACACCTAAGGTTAAATGGAAAATCCTAAGACAAGCCAGAACCTGTAATTCGCTGAGCGAACCTTGCTTCTTATGTTTACAGGAGAAAATATGTATCATTGAAGTCTTGAATAACACCCAATTATTAAACCAAAGATATGAAACAACTGTTTTCTGTAGACATACTAAGGATCTAACACTACAATCTTGTTAAATTCTTAATTCCATAACGATAAACGTTTTACAATTATAAATCACCTCCTTCGATATATTCCCTACCCTCTTATGTACCTCTACACTAATTAAATTATGATTCTTAAACTTTTTTTTTCATATATATTACTGGTAATATATTTTCAGATAAATCGTTTTACACCTATACTTATTCTACACGCCATACGGTCCAGGAATATTTCAAAATTTGATTATAAAAGGTTATATTAGCATCCATTATTTTATTTTTTTAGAGGAAATCACCACTTCTAAATTTTAATCCACAAAACACGTTCATTGATTACAGAATTAGTAGTGATAACCCCAACATTAAGACATGCAATTCAGCTCTAGAATTTTTATAGTAAACCAAATATAACTTTCCCAATTACTACTAGAAAAATCGCTACAATTTTATCTACACACACGTAATACTATCCCCTATTTCCCCCTCTCCACGCCTAACTCTCACTCTAAGGACGCTTGTGAGATGATGCGCCTAAACTTTTGACCGGTGTTTATCGGCAAGAAAAATCTCCACAGACCAGTCAACATTAAACACCCAATCCATTCTTCACCAAACTGCTATCAACAAGCACCATTATTTCACTCCGTCACCTATTTTTTATGTATATTTTTCTTCTCAAAAAAATGGAAAAAAGGAAGTGACGTTTCGCATCCGGCTTGCCTACAAGCAGGATTGTTCATAACCATTTTCGACCCTCACCCGTCGAAGTGCAGTTGAAATGCACTGAAACCAAGTTGCATCTTTGTAGTGAGTAAAATGGTTTTGTCTATATGATAAAATTATAATATATATATATATATATATAGTGGTCGCCAACTTGTTTTTCGATACACCCGCTTGCTCGGGAGGCCAGATAATCCCTGTTGCAGACACCTGCTCAGGTACATTTTTGCTTGTTTAAGACCCAAAGAGTCAACCTGTGGTTTTCACTGCATCTATGCCCAGCGGGGACATATTTATTGTTTCTCGTAGAAAACGTTCAGCGACTTACACCCAAGCACGTTTTCTAACCTTAGGTATATACAACAGAAATCAAAGGAAATAATAATAATAATAATAATAATAATAATAATAATAATAATAATAATAATAAAAAAGAGTGGGCCAATATCTGCACTGGAATATTTGCAACTCCTACGGGAAGGAAATTGAAAGAAACTGGTACGAACACCACCCTGACCCGGTTACGGAGATAGGACCTGTTACAATTCTATGGGACTACAAAATACACACTGACATAACAATCCAAGCCAACCGCCCAGGCATTGTTATTAAAGACCACAAACAAAATAAGTGCCTCCTTATTGATATGGTAGTCCCTGCAGACTGCAATGTATCTTTGAAGATATTCAAAAAGCTGTCAAAATACAAGGACCTTGAAATAGAAATCTCAAAAATGTGGCACATGGGAATATCAACAATCCCTGTTGTAGTTTGAGCCCTAGGATTGGTTGCAAAAGATTCCAGTAGACTAGTTGAAGGGATTCCTGGAAGCCCATGCCTGAAAGAAATACAAAAAATTGTTCTCACAAGTACAGCCCACACTTTACGAAGGGCTTTATCTATGTAATTATTATTTTTTTTTTGTCAGTGGAAAGTGTCATGATACCATTTCTAACTTTAAGACCCGGAAATAAATGTGTAAACGCCAGATACCAAAGAAAATAATAATAATAATAATAATAATAATAATAATAATAATAATAATAAGAAGAAGAAGAAGAAGAAGAAGAAGAAGAAGAAGAAGAATAGCGTTTGGAATACAAGGAGATGTGACGTGCTTTTTGAAGCTCCATAGAAACATAAAATGTATAACGGATTTAATGAATATATACTTCCATGTAAATTTAACTCGACATGAATGTCCAACTAATTTTAATTTAAGTCTATGTAATTATAATTTATAATTTATATAAATTGTCACTATTTAAAAAAAAGAAGAAAAAATTATAATGAAATGGATTAAAGTTCTTTAAAAATTATTTGATGTATATATATTAAGACATTTTTTATATATATACGTTCTTTTTTATACATACAAATATTTAAGTAAATGCTCTACAATTATTTTAAGACATTTTTTAAATTATTTTAAGACATTGTCGGTCTTTGTCCATTTCATAATGTGTGACGTCATTTGTTTACATTTGGATACGCATCGAGCAGATATGAATGTACGTGAGAAAATGATGGAAAATTGTAGTTTAAAAACAGTAAATTCGACCTTGTCAACCGAAAGCTCCTCTGTGCCCCAATCGGTTAAAGGCACGTCAGACTATATGACGGTTCCGTATAGGTTACAGGTTCCATTCCTGTCGGAGGACGAATATTTTCTATGAAAGATTTCTCGGACATTCAGGCCGGTAAATGTTGTTTAATGCAAACAGAACATTTACTTAAATATTTGTATCTATAAAAAGAATGTATAAACATAAAAAATGTCTTTAAATATTTGTCGGACTTTGTTCATTTCATAATATATGTATATATTAATTTGCTTATAGCCGCAAATCATATTTTAAATAAATGATATTTTAATTTTAAAGACGTTATTAAATTATTATACCATTCAAAAGTGACCGATTAGTTATTGCCATCATTGTCATTGTTAGTGTCGTTGCTATCATTAATATTATTGTAATATTGATCTGTATATTATTATATTATTGTGTTATTGATCTGTATATTATATAATTGGTGTTTACTGGTGTGATTGCATTGTCATTGTTATTCTTTAAATGTTTTTTTTTACTCAAAGCTAGATTTGTAAAAACGCTTGATTCCATTGGTGAAGTTGAATTAATAAGAATAAAAACTTGTAATTTTAACGTATAATTTATTTTTAAAACAGATATATTTCGGTAGGCTTTTGATATCCTTGATTACTCTTGAAAAATAAATGACACGGTGATTAAACTAAGTTGTATACGTTATAAATTCAAATTAACCAACAAAAAAAAAATATTGTAAATAAAATCGACCGAAATCATTCAAATAGGAAATTTTTTTAAACTTGTCAAAACAAAAATCCTACTCAAGCTGAAGCATTGAGGAATAGTGTTTTGAATTTTGTATTTTTATAAAATAAATACATATGAGATAGACCGTTATCAGAATCAGAAATCGAAATCCTTGATAAATGATGATTTCAGCTTACGTATGTCTCGCGAAATCAATTCGATCGATTGTTGTTTTTTGTTAATTTGAATTTATGACGTATACAATGTAGCTTAGTGATAGTTTTATTTATTTCTTTGTGTTTCATTTTTACTTTGTTTTCTGGTTTTAGTATCCCCCTCCCCCGTCATTTAATAAATCATGAAATTTTCATATAAGCGAACTTTATGGACAATGAAATGGAATTTTTTACATTAGAGGATTTTTTGTAGGCCCCCCTTCGAATATGTGGTATTATGGGATATACAGGATTGAATGGTGATCAGTTCTTGTGGTGAATGGGTAAATCGTAATGAATGAAAGGGTTGGGATTCCAATTAACATGGACTTGGATAGGAAGACCAGCCTCTCCCCATTTCCCCTTCGGACTTGTGCCACAATTTTGTATTTTTATAAAATAAATATATATCAGATAGACAGTTATCAGAAACAGAAACCCAAAGTGTGTCTTCCGTATTTGCTGTTCCGTTTGAATGACTGTGTGTTTGTAGTGAGTGCATGGAAGGTACGATGTTTTATATTTTTTTTAAGTCCCGCATTGATTTCGTCCAGTTAACTGATATTTCTGCCACAGTTAGGGCTGTGGAGGGTTTACTACTAACAACATTTTTGTTTGATTTCTTGTATATATTTTTGTACACACTGTAAATATTCATTGGGGTTTTTAGATGTTTTAAATTGTTATTTTATTCCCTTTTCTCCACATACAATGAATTGTATATACGGGGACTAGTTAGGACTTCATAGAGTCTCTGAGACATTATGGCGTATGAGGTCAGAATAGTAAGTAAGAATGAGTTGTTTTGGTGAAAGGAATACTGTTTGTTATGTTTGGGTCAATGTTTGCAGCTCGTTTAATGTTAAGACAGACGATGACCATTCTTTTCCCCTTTTCGGCCTTGTGCCATATTTGTACTCTTGTACAATAAATAAAAATTCTTTCTAAAGAACGCTTTTAGCTGACGTATGTCTCTCGAAATCAATTCGATCGAATATTGTTTTCTGTTAATTGGAATTTATAAGATATACAATTATTTTAAGACATTTTTTATGTTTATACGTTCTTTTTATGGATACATATATTTAAGTAAAGGCTCTGTTTTATAATAAGCAGTATTAACAACATTAATGTCTTTAAATAATTGTCGGACTTTGTCCATTTCATAACGTGTGACGTCATTTGTTTACATCTGGATACGCATCGAGCAGAGATGAATGTACGTGAGAGAATCATGGAAGATTGTAGTTTAAAAACAGTAAAATCGGCCTTGCTAACCGAAACGCTCCTCTGTGGCTAAATCGGTAAAAGCACGTCAGGCTATATGACGGTTCCGTATAGGATACAGGTTCGATTCCTGTCGGAGGATGCGTATTTTCTATGAAAGATTTCTCGGACATCAGAAACCATTAACAAAAAAGAAGCAATACCTTACACAGAATCGAAAACATCCTAGAAAACATCAAAAATAGATTAAACGTTAACATCGATGGAGGTAAATACGAACAACATAGAGGCGACACATGCAGAGGAACGAATAGAATCCTGTTGTAATAATCGATCTGAGGTATACACGCAAATAGTGGAAGATAATGACAAATATGAGAGATAATCAGAGATGACAAAAAACATCCGAGTTAAATGGGAGACTGTAAATGTAATGTCTTTCGAGGAAAGGCCAATAATTCCAAAAGTAAGAAAGAACCGAAAACCATCAAACACACGTAACACGTAATTAAAAAAATAAGAAACGATATGGACAGTAATTATATATGCGTGGATCGCAGAAACAATAGTTGAAAAAGTAAAAAAAAAAACAACGTAATGCCAGTTTGGAAAGAAACAAAAATAGTAACAAAAATAGTAACAAAGGCTATTATCACTTTAAGTGAAGTAGACAAAGGCTTCAAAATGAAAGAAAGAAAAGGTGACAAATAAAACGAAGCCTAGACATAAAGAATATGAATAACGCACCAAAAGTTAAAGAGAAGCTGAAACGACAAATTCAAGCGAAGAGACAGAGAATCAGGCGCTATGATAAATCAGATTCTTCTGGCAAAACAAGATCTTCAAAGAAGATGCCAAGAACGTATATCGAGAACTGGGAAAAATAAAATAGAGATAAAGGACCCACCTAATATCCACGAAGTATTGTGGAGTAACATACCTACCCTCTAAAACAAAAGAGACGCAAAACCCGAAGAAATATGGGCCAATAACTTGCCTACTATTAATGTACAAGATCATCACTTCTATCCTAACCGATAGGACATACAACTTCCTTGAGAAAAATCAATTTACTTCCAGCCGAACAGAAGGGACATGAAAGATGGATTTATGGGTGCAAAGACCAACTAATTATCAATAAAAGAATTTCGCAAGAGGTGAAAACAAGGAAACGAAAGTTATCGGTAGCATGAATCGACTACAGAAAGGCGTTCCACAGTGTACCACACTCGGGGATGGATAAGAGCCTAAAAATATATGCCCCACAACGATCAAATTCATAATGGAGAGCATGAAAAACTGGAGAAGCAAACGAAACCTAAGCCGTACAAATGGATTATTAATATCGAGTCCAATAGACATCAAAGCGGGATTTTCCAAGAAAATTCATTGTCACCACTATTCTGCTTTGCAATAGCGTCACTCAGCTGTCTACTGAACAGTAGCCATAAGACGCAGAATGGCAAAGTGAATCACCTAGTCTATATTGATAATCTTAAAACGTTTACCAAGGAGGACAACAAGCAGAAAGACCTACTCACCATTTCCAAAAGCTTCAGCGAAGACATTAGGATGGAGTTCAGAATCGAAAAATGTTCTAAAGCCAACTTCAAAGGTGAGAAACTAACGAAACATACGGACATAGACCTTGATATTAACAAAAAGATTAATAATATTAACAACAAGGAACTAGATCAAAATAGTACAAGATGGTACATACACATAATTTATGCAAAAAAAAAAAAATGCTAAATATAGTGTGACCCCAAAAAACGGGAATTTTTTAAGTGCGTCTTACCAGACATGAGCAAGTGGCAACACTGCAAGACAGTAAACATTTCGCCATTTTAGTAACGATCCAGGGACAGGACCCAAAGAGTGTGAGTTCAATACCTGGTTAAGGCAGTGGAGAACTTTCAGAGGGAAAAATTAACAGGAGATAACTGATAACTGACATCCATAAAACATGGCAAGTGGAACTAGAACAGTCTACCACAGTGAGCGAAATAAAGGGTTCAGTTCGACATTCCAACCACCTGAAGAAGGCCGGAGCGTACAACGGGCGAAACGTTGTAATAAATATGGCAACAAAGATGAGGACAATAAAGTACCCTAAAAGTCAAGAAATTCAGAAAGTGTTGGCTTATTGACATAGCAGTAACATTTGAGAGAAACGCTTACATGAAAATTACTGAAAAATTGTCCAAATACGAGGACCTGGAGATCGAGATTAACAGGATGTGGGGAATGAAGACTCAGACTGTACCAATAATAATCAAAAAAATTCCCAGGTAACGTCAGCATAGGATTTTCCCAGAAGATCGCCCTACTAGGAAAATCCCATATACTAAGATAAATGTTATAAGGACCATAGTTTGAACAAAGCAGGAAACATACCAAACACAAATAATAATAATAATCATAATAATAAGTGCTATCAATTAAATGACAATTCTCCTTTAGAGTCTAAAGACCACGGCATGACGGAGTGGGCCAATATCTGCACTGGAAAATTTGCAACTCCTATGGGAAGGAAACTGAAAGAAACTGGTACGAACACCACTCTGACACGGTTACGGAGATAGGACCTGTTACAATTCTATGGGACTACACAATACACACTGACAGAGCAATCAAAGCCAACCGCCCAGACATTGTTATTAAAGACCACAAACAAAATAAGTGCCTCCCTATTGATATGGCAGTCCCTGCAGACTGCAATGTATCTTTGAAGATATTCGAAAAACTGGACCTTGAAATAGAAATCTCAAAAATGTGACACATGGGAACATCAACAATCCCTGTTGTAGTTGGAGCCCTTGGACTGGTTGGAAAAGATTCCAGTAGGCTGATTGAAGGGATCCCTGGAAGTCCATGCCTCAAAGAGATACAAAAAATTGAAGGGCTTTGTCTATGTAATTTTTTAAAATTTAATTTTATTTTTATTTTTGCAGTGGAAAGTGTCATGATGCCATTTCTAACCTTAGATCCCTGGGCAGGACCCGTAAAGAAATGAGTAAACGTCAGATATCAAAGGAAATAAAAAATAATAATAATAATAATAATAATAATATTTTTCAAGCCTAAGAGAAGATCGCGTTTTATAGAATGAAAAACAAAAGAAAGAATGATTAACAATATTTGGAGAATATAAAGCAAGAGGAATTCTGTTTCTATCTTTTTTGTTTTTTCTTAATTGCAATTTTCCCCATCTCTTCTTTCAAAACTGTTCTTGAGAGATCGAAATCAAAAAACCGTCTGGAAGTAGAGAAGATAATAATATCACTACTACTACTACTACTACTACTACTACTACTACTACTACTACTACTACTACTACTACTACGACTAAAGACAAATAATAATAATAATAATAATAATAATAATAATAATAAAGAAGAAAAAGATGAAGAAAGAAGTAAAAGAAGAAAAACAAGAAGACCAAGAAGAAAAAGAAGAAGAAGAGGAAGAAAAATGTAAAAGAAGAAGATGAAGACGACGACGAAAAATCTAAAGAAGAGGAAGAAGAAAAAGAAGAACAAGGAGGTGAAGAAGAAGAAGAAGAAGAAGACGAAAAATGTAAAAGAAGAAGAAGAAGAAGAAGAAGAAGAAGAAGAAGCAGAACAACAACAACAACAACAACAAAAAGAACAAGAAGAAAGAGAAGATGCTGATTAAGAAGAAGAAGAAGAGGAGGAAGAAGAAGCGAAAGTGAATAAAGATGAAGAAAAAGAAGAAGAAGAAAAAGAATACTGAAGGGTACAGCGGCCGAAATGTTGTCATACAAACAACAAAGATGAGGACAACTGTAAATAATCTAAATAAATAATAATTCATAATATCAAATAGAAATCATATTCAGTGTTTTATTTGTCGTTGCAGAATTTAAAAAAAATATTTTACGTTTTTCTTTTCGATTGTATTTTTAGCGCTGTTTTTATCTTCATTCCTTTTTTCGTTCTTCCTTTCCTTGTTCTTTTCTTCTTTCATTCGCATCATTCCATATTTTGCTTTTTTCATTTCATTCTCTTTCCTCCTTCCACAAATCTTTCTTTCGCCTTTCGGTCTTTTAGAAACCAGAATCTTTCCATCCCCGGAGCCTACCCTCTTGATCCTCTTCAGCGCTGTCAAGTATACTGGAGCCTTACGTAATTCTTTGCCACGTCCTCACGAGATTGTCAACGAGATGTTAACGAGATTTTCAACGCTATACCGAATACTGATCTATGAGCGATTTTCCTGCTTAAAAATTGCATTGAATTATCACTCAGATTAGAAAAATAGAGAGAGAGAGCGTAAACTTGAAACAAATTAGAACAGAAAAAAATATTTTAAAGACGCAAAAAATGATAAAATTTGTGTGAATCAAATACAGCGTTGAGGCCTAATAACAAACTACGCCCCCACCCCTAAACGAGAAAAGCAGACAATTGCTCGATGCTTGATACGCCATTTAAGGGAGAAAGAGGCTCACGGGTAACAGTGCACTTGTGATTTGTGCACAGGTGGATTCGGTTTCTTCATTTTTCAAACAATAATATTTCCGCTTAAAAGCTATAGTTTAGTCATTGTTCCAAGGGGAGGAAAACAGATTAAATATTATATTTAAAACTATTCACCAATTCATCCAGCCAGCGAGATCAGTTTATTCATGTCTATCTATCTATCTATCTATCTATCTATCTATCTATCTATATATATATATATATATATATATATATATATATATATATATAACTATCACATCTAACTATCTACGTATCTATCTAATGCTGCTCACATCTATCTATCTAACTATCTATCTATCTATCTATCTATCTATCTATCTATCTATCTAACACTTCTCACAGCTATCTATCTATCTATCTAACGCTGCTCACATCTATCTATCTATCTATCTATCTATCTATCTATCTATATATATATATATATATATATATATTTATATATATAATACAGCTCACATCTATCTATCTATCTATCTATATATATATATATATAATACTGCTCACATCTATCTATCTACGTATCTATCTAATGCTGCTCACATCTATCTATCTATCTATCTATCTATCTATCTATCTAACACTGCTCATAGCTATCTATCTATCTATCTAACGCTGCTCACATCTATCTATCTATCTATCTATCTATCTATCTATCTATCTATCTATCTATCTAACACTGCTCACAGCTATCTATCTATCTATATATCTATATCTATCTATCTATCTATCTATCTATCTATATATATATATATATATATATATATATATATAGTACAGCTCACATCTATCTATCTATCTATCTATCTATCTATCTATCTATCTATCTATCTATCTGGGTCTCTTCGTATCTGTCTATCTCGTTGCTTGCTTGGTATCTATCTATCTATCTATCTATATATATATATATATATATATTTATATATATAATACAGCTCACATCTATCTATCTATCTATCTATCTATCTATCTATCTATCTATATATATATATATATATATATATATAATACTGCTCACATCTATCTACGTATCTATCTAATGCTGCTCACATCTATCTATCTATCTATCTATCTATCTAACACTGCTCATAGCTATCTATCTATCTATCTATCTAACGCTGCTCACATCTATCTATCTATCTAACACTGCTCACAGCTATCTATCTATATATCTATATCTATCTATCTATCTATCTATCTATCTATCTATCTATCTATATATATATATATATATATATATATATATATATATATATATATATATATATACATATATATATAATACAGCTCACATCTATCTATCTATCTATCTATCTATCTATCTATCTGGGTCTCTTCGTATCTGTCTATCTCGTTGCTTGCTTGGTATCTATCTATCTATCTATCTATCTATCTATCTATCTATCTATCTATCTATCTATCCTTGCACAAACACATACACACACACAGAAAACACACACACACACACACACACACACACACATATATATATATATATATATATATATATATATATATATATATATATATATATATATAGGGGACCCGAGAAAAAACAGGAATTTTTGTAGAGATTTTTTAATTGTAAGAATTTTTCTTACGGTTATTTGAAACTTAAAATAGAACAAAAACTCAAATGTTAGTCAAGCTAAAAAAAATAATTTTTTTATGAGTTAGGTAATTTTTTTCATCAAATAGTAAATCTAGAATTTTTTGTAGGGCATGCTGTAAAATCTAGAAATCTAGAATTTTTTGTAGGGCATGCTGTAAAATCTAGAAATCTAGAATTTTTTGTCGGGCATGCTGTAAAATCTAAAAATCTAGAAATTTTTGTAGGGCATGCTGTAAAATCTAGAAATCTAGAATTTTTTGTAGTGCATGCTATGTATATATATATATATATATATATAATTTTTATTTATTTATTTAGTTATAATTACTTTATATTACTTTTATTAATGATCATTTTAACTAAATAAATATACAAAATTATATATATATATATATATATATATATATATATATATAGAGAGAGAGAGAGAGAGAGAGAGAGAGAGAGGGAAAGGGGGTGAGAGAGATTTCATATAAATCTAGACATATTATGTCTATTTTTATTTTAATCCTTTCTAAATTACTGATCAGTTTCTTTGTGTTGTTGTTAAACTGATGAAAAAAGATGTCACAGTTTTGCTTATTTCTTTCATTTTCCCAAGTCTTTTCAATCTCATGCAAGATCTTCGTCAGTCGGGAATTCCTAACACAAAAAAATTAATGCAATTGATAGTTGTGAAGATTTCTTTGTAAATGCGCATGAAACGCATTCTGTTATATGCAATTTACGTTGGGAATATGTAAGGGAGGTAACTTAGTTTCTATTTTTTATTATTAATGTTTTGAAATATTCAACGTAAATTTTTAAAAACTTCATATATATATATATATATATATATATATATATATATATATATATATATATATATATATATACTACCCACATTTCTCACCCACACAAGACAGACATGCTTACGGAGGTATTGAGGCCTCACACTTATATACACACCCACACGAATATACACACTTACACACATCATACTCACTCCCTCCCTAATGAACCAAATGATAACACACACCCACAGCAATATACACGCTTACACACATCATTCTCACTCACTCCCTAAGAACCAAATAGCACACACACTTAAAAGAGACACATCCCCTTTCCAGGAACCAATAAAATTGCCAAACTGACCAAGGGAATTCAGAGCAGCATGGATCCACCCAGCTCTTATCTCAAATAACAACTTAAAAGAGACTGTTTGACCAACACAAGGAATGTTAAAAAATTCATGTTAAAAAGATAAAAAAACAAATAAAAAAACAAATGAAAACTACAGGCAAAAGTTCCTTATCTCCATCAAGACATTCATTTCTGTAGTTCACTGCTACCAGCAAGCAGAAAATTATTTTTCTCCTGATGATGGCCATTTTGGCCGAAAATAGTCGAGGAATCTAAATGAAATAATAATAATAAAAACGAAAGAATATGAATCTACAACCCAGTGTGTCTGAAGATTTTAATTTTTTTTAATAATTTTTATTGTTCAATATATATATATATATATATATATATATATATATATATATTGTATTGGTATAGCTGATCATTATTTAGACATATTGTTAAATATAACAGTCAGTGAATGTCTATTATGTTTGATCATGAGCCGTTCTCAACTTTGTATGGTTGCTTTAATTTCGGGTGAAAATAAAGACAAAAATTGTCCAACATTTGGATTTTATTTATAATTATACAGTTCCTTGATCTAACCTTTCGGCTCACATGAGCCATCTTCAATTTTGTTATGCGGACATTTAAACAAATATATTCCCCATCGAATATAATATTTTGTTATGCTGACATAGAAGATTGCTGTGTGACGATAACGGTCACAGAATAGCAGACACAGGTCGTAAATTACCGATGCGGTTTCTATGCTACTTTCACTTTCCTGTTTCTTATATATGCTTCTTTCCTCATCTTTTTCCTTCTTTCCTTTTTATTTCTTTGTTTCTTTTTTTATTTCATTTTTTTCTTTCATTTCTATTTCAAGCAATTTGTCTTTGAGCGTAGCTTGTTTTTGTCTCGCTTTGACATTTGTTTCTCTATTTTTCTTCTACTACTCCCTCTTATTCTTCTTCTTCTTCTTTTTTTCTTCTGCTTCTACTTCTTGTTCTTCCTCTTCTTATTGTTGTTGTTGTTGTTCTTCTAGTTCTTCTTCTTCTTCTTTTTCTTCTTCTTCTACTGCTTCTTTTTTTTTTTGCTTCTTATACTCCTTCTTGTTCTTCCTCCTCCTCTTCTTCTTCTTCTTCTTCTTCTTCTTCTTCTTCTTCTCCTTTTCTTTGTTCTTCTTTTCTTGTTCTTATCTTTCTTCTTCTTCTTCTTCTTCTTCTTCTTCTTTTTATTCTGTTTCTTCTTCTTCATCTTCTTCTTCTTCTTGCTTTTGTTCTTGTTTCTTTTTTCGTTTTCTCTGTTTCTTTTTTCATTCTTTAACATTCTTCATTTGTTCATTACTTTGCTCGTTTCTTTCTTTCTTTCACCTTCTTTTCTTCTTATTTTCTCCTTCACCGTTTTTTTTTTTGTTTCTTTCTCTTTTTCATTCACTGATTTCTTTCTCGTTTTTCTTTCTGGCTGTTGCTCTTCTTTTTCCTTTTCCATATTTTTTGCGCTTTCATTATTTTTTCACCATAATTCCCAGTTCTTCAACAACTTCATTCATGCATGATATTATCGATTATTATTATTATTATTATTATTATTATTATTATTATTATTATTATTATTATTCCATCTTGATTTTGATATTTCTCATTTTCACCCCATTAACCTTCCTTTGCTTCAAATGCCGAATATTTTCCCCGCCACAGAACTCCGATCCTGACATATATTCAAAAGATCACAAAGGGTCAACCACAAGCACCTAATACAAATGTCGTTTCGACACTTTTTCGCTATCAAACTCGCCTCAAAGACTGAAGAGCTCCTCCCATATACAATGAGCTTCCCATCGGCTTGACTCACTCCTCATGTCCGTCATTACAGAACGTTGCTGCCGTTACTGTGTGCAATCCAATCTGTCAAGGATGCATCAGAGATGGAGGTACAGGTACAGGAAATTATGGATGTAGGGATTGCATGACGGGATAAGAAAAAGGGAGACAATAGAACAGGTCTCTCTCTTCGCGAGGAATAGGGCTTGCTTTGCTTTCTTGAATCTATACACTCAAATCCTGTGCATCAGAATCGATATTCTGTTTAAGTACTTGGTTGTCACAGGTTTTCCACTTCAGAATTGCATTTAATCAGAAAAATAGTCAGGCCGACGTTAGAAGCTTTCCATATTGAACAACATGCCAAGAATCGGGAGCCATCTTGAACACTTTACCAACGTTCTTAATACAGGAAACGTCTATTTAATAACAGGCGAGAATCGCATGTTTAAACCAGGAAACAAATCGTTGGGTCAGTCTGTTCACAAGATCGACAAGGCTGGAGAATTTACATTTGGCACACTATCCTCATCTTTGTTGTTATCACAATGTTTCGATTGTTGTTCCCTCCAGATTTATTCACTCAATCCATGTAGCATTTAGGGAATTTCGAAGTGAACACTTTATTCAATTAATTAAGGAAGTGTTTTCTCGTTTTCTCGTTGCTCTAATTTTGCATTAACTGTACTATTAAAAATTACTAAGTAGACTAGTGTTTGAAATTACTTAAAAGATTAAAAATTACTAAGTAGACTAGTGTTTGAAATTACTTAAAAGATTAAAAATTACTAAGTAGACTAGTGTTTGAAATTACTTAAAAGATTAAAAATTACTAAGTAGACTAGTGTTTGAAATTACTTAAAAGATTAAAAATTACTAAGTAGACTAGTGTTTGAAATTACTTAAAAGATTATCCACATCAGGCAATAGAACGCGTTGGTTCGTGCAGTTGGTGACATAGTAAGTTTAATCTCTCTACCCTGCAGACTTAGACCCAGGTGAAATAAGATTATTAAGAGTATTAACTGATGAAAAGTAGTGGATGAGACATTGTTAGACGTTTGAACAAGAACCATGTTAATTGTTCAATTCGAAATTCCTTGACGATTAATTGTATCGACAAAAATTGAAGAAGTCCGAGCAGCCCAACGGCCAAAACGTGGCGATAGTAAGAAAGAAGATAAGGTTATTAGTCCGAATGCAAAGCATTTAAATGAAATTAAGTCCTCAACCCAGAAATTAAGGCAGAATCCGTTGTAAATATTTATGAATGATTATTAGATTTCAAAGAGCGAATTGTTTTAAACATTGGGCATAGGAATTTCTTTTCTTTTACCTTAATCTTTAAAAAATAATTTCACATCAAGCAAGGAGGAATGTCACTAGTACTCAGGGGTTTACAGGGAGTGAAATTAAAAAGGCTGAGAATAGGGAGGATTGAGGAAAGGACAAAAGATGAACGGTATTCAAGAAAACACAAGATGGCGATTGACGTTGCAATTACAGTTTTAGAAGATTATTGTAGATATCAGGGAAGCAAGTAAACGAAATGGACGTGCCTGAAAAGTAACTGTTAGAGTAGAAGTAGCGGATGCATTTATCGATTTCAACAGTAAAATGGTGGGACGTAGATGCCCATCTAGTAGCACGCTTTAATTCATGTAGTCGGGGAACCAGGTAAAAATCTTGTCGGACCAGTTGCCGTGAAAATATATGTAGAAAAGACAGAGGGAAGCCACATGACGTCGGAGAGAAAGTGACTGATGTCGAGATGCCAGGTCAGGATGGGTTTCATCACAGACCCTTCTTTGGATTTAGTCAACAAAATCGAGATGAATATCAGAAGCAGAAGACTAGATGTAGCATCAGTATTCAATGCATGGACGAATGTAAATGGGAAAGACAGATTCGGACAAGACAAACCTTTTGGTACGACAAGGTGACCCAAATTTCCTTGCAGTAGATGCAGTTATTGATTCGATGTAGTCACTCCACTTCAAGTCAGTGGAAAACGTGAGGTTTAGGAATAGCGCAAAGATAGACTTGGACCAGCACCTACCGGTGAAAAACTGGCGTGTTCGAAAAATGACCCCGTTGTCGGAAGAGATCGCAGTAAAAAAAAACAACAAAAAAAACATTTGAAAGCATGGTTCGAGTTTATTTGTGCAGTTCAAAGTCGAACGGTTGATAACAGATTTTCAAAATGAAGATAAAGAATAGTGTCTAACACCTAGCTGGCAAAACGGTTCCTCTTTTTTCTAGGACTTCTTGGCAGATTGATCAGGGAAAGTTATGAATCAATGTGCTGTCTATGTAATAGTTAGCGACTCGGAACGAGAAATCTTCGTGTCGAGTTCGAATTCCGATTGAGTTTGCGAGTCATTTGCACAGCACAACTGGGAAATGTATGAAGCCATTGCTACTCTCTCCAGCTATGGCAAGACTGGGGCCTCTAGCAGCTAGACGAGCAGAACATTTAATTTGCAACAGTCTGTAGCCCTGACGATATACATCAAATACAGAGTTCACAGGAGTAGATAGTCTCGTCTATCACCCGGTTCACACTCCTCCCGAGTATTTTGAACAGGAGTAGATCTTTATACCCTCTTGATTTTAGGATTATTTCTCCGGTTCCTTCTAATGTTTTCGCGTTTTCTCCCCGCCAGCAGACTTTTCATTAATAGTGGCATAATCCTGTTGCTTGGAGTGAATTGATATTTTTTTTAAAAATAAATTAGGATGCGAGATTCTAGACGCCATGATCTCGAAGGAGAATGAATCACAGCTTCGGTATTTAACCAAAGCCTCCTCACAAGGCGGCATGTGACACAAGGCTGGTTTTTAAAGTGGGAGATTCCTAGCCTGTAGGCTCAGGCAAAAGTTCCGCGTAGACACGGGGTCGGGTTTGTCTATCTCCCCAGATTGGACTCTGACCTTCGGCATAGCCTCGTCTGGGTTCCTTTCTGTTCGGAGGCAGAGAGGGTCGACAAGAGGTTCTGTTCAACTTCAAGCATAAATCCCAGCGTCTAGCCCCCACACCCGTCCCAACCAAAATATTTTGGTCGTGACTAATCGGCGATAGATAAAGGTGTCATATCCAAATACTGGTCCGTCCTGGGTAAGACGATAAACTACATCCGTGTCCTGGGTAAGACGATAAACTACGTCCAACAGCAAGGCCTCTGATCAGGAGTTTTTGTGGAGCGTGGAACCACCTCTTAATTGCTGGTGTTCCCAGGTCCACCCTGACCCGGGGTGTTAGCACCTGTTAGGGTCCCAGCTATGGGTAATTAGTTAACACCCAAACTGGGATCAAAGCACTATGAAAGTGTAAAAACATATATTCATACCAGAAATATTTTGTAAAAAATTATTACCAGCAATAAATTTTTGAAGAAAAATTATTACCAGCAATACATTTCTGAAAAAAAATATTACCAGTAAAAAATTTTTGAAAAAAAATTACCAGCTATACATTAAAAAATATTACCAATAATAGATTTCTGAAAAAAATTTACTAGCTATACATTAAAATAAATTACCAGCGATACATTTTTGAAGAGAAATAATATTACCAGCAATAGATTTTTTTTACAAAATTACATTACCAGCAATAAAAATCTTGTCGGCATGAAATAACCCATTGAGGTTGATTGCCATAAAAAAAAACTGTAAATTTTTGACAAGAAAAAACCCAGAAAAATGGAAAAATATTACCAGTGATACATTTTGGAAGAAAAAATATTACCAGAAACAGATTTTTGAAGAAAAAATATATTACAAGAAATAAATTTTTGAAGGAAAATATATTACCAGCACTGCATTTACCAGCAATAAGAATTGTCGGCATTAAATAACCCATTGAGCTTCATATACCATATAATAAAACAAACCGAGCCAAATACTGGCGAGACCAATTAAAGGTTTATTTTGTCAACTTGTTTAATGAGCATAATCGTATATCGTTACAATCACTTGGATATTTGTTAGGCGTAGCTTAGACCAACAGAAGACCACTATAGTATCCGTGAAAATTGATCTCTGGAAGAGCCACCCGTGTGTCATACAATCATTATCAGCATCCTGTCGTCTTATTTAACTGGAAAAGCCCTGATTATAATCGTCATCTCGTAATTGGGAATTCTATGGAAGCCAAATCTTGAAAAGGCTGAGCCAAATCAAATATATGTGTAGTAAATTCGATCGTTTACTTAGGCGATCGTGTACAAACAAATGTGATTTTAAAATTGGTCACTACTCTCCCCTCCGTCCTCTATCTCTCTCCCCATCTCTTGCTCTGTCTCCTCCCTCTCTCTCTTTCTCTCTGTGTGTGTGTCTCTTTCTGACTAAGAAACACAGACATTTTTGGCGGTCTTTGCTTTGAACGGCCTTTTGGGGGATAGAAATAATTATCTATCATTTAATGTATGCAGAGTTCTGAACCAATTTATTACGTGTCATTTGAGAAAATTATTTCTTTCGACGGAATATAACAATTACAGTCAAACACAAATATTGGTTGGCCGATATAATTGGAGTTTTGAAATCTACAACTTGTGTGTAATCAATAAATTCTTCAAATGTCAGCGACTAGTAATGATTACACTAGTTCGGTATGGTATTAAATAAACGCACACATTCGTGTATATATATATATATATATATATATATATATATATATATATATATATATATATATATATATATATATATATGTGTGTGTGTGTGTGTGTGTGTGTGTAGAAAATGCATGCACATTTAATTGTGTATGTATGTATGTATGTATGTGTTCGGGTTTTTTTGTTTTTTTATATATATATAAAGTGGCGTGGAGATGTCTCCTGTCTCGTCACCTATTTGTGTGTGTATATATCTAAATATGTCTGGCTGCTTATGTATTATAATCTGAGTGTATATATTGTTTTACGCGAGAGGTGAACACCCTATTCATACACTTGGAATTAAAATGTATACATTTTATCAAGAAGACCCGTCAATATTAACATCTATTCTAACGTAATTTCAATGAAAAATTAAATTGAATAACATGTATTTTTTTCTTTTCTCCTCAGTAATTTTATAATTTTAAACTTAATATAGATTAAATTTAGATTTTAAAATTGGTAATTTTTTACCTTTAATTTTAATATCAAAGTTTATCATATAATTTAATACTTATTGGTTAGAATAAATTCTATTTTAGTAAAACCCCAACTTTAAAGCTTTTAATAGCTATTATAACCTTACTTCGTTGTCAAGTTTTTTGAATTCCCGTATGCTTGTATTTTGATTGGCGATTTCTGCTTATGTAACAGCGTTTCCCCTTATGAAGGATCGTTAATTAATTTGAAACTTTTAAAACCCTTTATTCTACATTCAACATCATCACTTGATAAGACACCGGAGGTGTTGAAACAAAATGGCTATTTTTGTAGTGATTTTATAACATATTTATGTTATAATTTTTAAATAAACAATTACATACATACATATTCTTTTTCACATGGATTTAATTTCTTTTGCAGATTAAAAAAAATTTGAGAGTTTTGGCGATTAACAAAGATGGCCGACCAGGATTGAACAGCGGTCAGTTATCAAGTTTTTGGTTGCTGAAGGGTGCAAACCAATGGAAATTCATACGAGAATGTCAACTGTGTATGGTGCCACATGTTTCAGACAAAAAAATGTCTACAAGTGGGCTAAATTGTTTAAAGAAAGACGGAGCAGTGTTGAGGATGAAGACAGGCCTGGGAGGCCTACAGAACTGAGGTCTCCTGAGGTGATCGAATCAGTCAATGACCTCATTCAGTCTGACAGAAGGGTGACAGTAGATGACATAGCAAGGACTTTGAGCTTATCTGTTGGGACAAACGCAGGGGTCATCAGTCAGAAGGAGTCATCTTACATCATGACAACGCAAGGCCTCTCACAGCAGCCCAAACGGTGCAGACCATCAACGAGCTGGGCTGGGAACTGCTCCCTCATCCCCCTTACAGCCCAGACCTTGCCCCTTCAGACTTTCACCTGTTTGGTCCCTTGAAAGCGTTCACGAGAGGCACGAAGTTTAAAAGTGACGATGAAGTCAAAAGTGTTGTGAGCGACTGGCTGAGACATCAGTCCAAAGTTTTTTTTTACACTGAGGAAATACGGAAGCTTGTGCGCAGATGGGAAAAGTGTGTGACAGTGCTGGGAGACTACGTTGAAAAATAAAATATAAAGTAAGCTTTTATCTGTATTAGAAGTCCTTATACCGAAAAATTCACCTTATTTATTGAATGACTCTCGTATATATATAATATATATATATATATATATATATATATATATATATATATATATATATATATATATATATATATATAATCCTTGAAAATGGCTAAATGTATAGCCGAAAGCGCTCGGATAAAAAGAACATTCGGACAGTTTTTATATAATTTATCCTCTGAAAAGAAAAACTTTATTAGATCGCACGAGAAATTATATAAAAAACTAAATAAAAGCACCTTGTCTGTCGTTTTTAATGAAATATATAATTATTTATACATACATATATATATATATATATATATATATATATATATATATATATATATATATATATATATATATACATATATATATATATATATATATATATATATATATATATATATATATATACATATATATATATATATATATATATATGTATATATATATATATATATATATATATATATACCCAAACCCAAGTATAGGATTGGTATATACGGAATAAATTCCAATAACCAACAATTATTATTCTTTAAAGAGTGCTCAATACAGAGTAGAGCAGATATAATTATTTATTTAAATATTATAACATATATATGTTATGAAATCACTTCAAAAATAGGAATTTTGTTTCAACACTTTTGGTGTCTCATCAAGTGATTATGTTGCATGTAGAATTAATGGTTTTAAAAGTTTCAAATTAATTAACAATCCTTCGCTAGGGGTAAACGCTGATCAGTACATAACAACATACCGACTACTACTACTACATCAAAGGTGGAGAGAGGCACACTCTCAGCTGCCCCTGATAATCCCATTGGCCGCATCTTTCTACCGAATAACCCTCTGACCGAACACATCTCCAACAATCTAAACGCGCTAAAAATTAAAACTACTACATTACCCACTAAATCTATACGTAACATATTGAGTAATACCAGCAGACAACATATTACATCCGATGCTTGTGTCTATCAGGAGCCCTGCAGAGACTGCAACCTGAGTTATGTAGGCGAGACAGGTAGATCATTGAAATCTCGCATTTCCGAACATAAACGTGACATTCGCCTCGGTAATCTAAGCAGTGCTTTAGTTATACACATAGCCAAATCTGATCACAATTTTGATTTCGACTCTGTGAAGATCTTAAAATATATCCACAATAAGAACCTTAGACAGATTTATGAGGCTGGCATGATAGCCACCTCACACACAGTAAATAATAGACCTGGGTTCTTTCAGATCGCGAGCTCTGTGGCAAGATTAATGCGTGACAAACGTACCGATAAGCTATAGTTTTAAATAGTCCCCCTCACCTTCCACTTAGGACACAATCTTTTCCCTGTGCGCAGGTCTTCGTAGTTGCCGCCCACGCGACGCCAGCATATCCGACTCTAAGAAAGAATACTTGACTTTAGAATTTCAGTTTTTCTGTTTCTGACCAGTCCTGTATATATCGTCTCTTCATCAAACTTAAATCTAATATAAATATGTCTCCATTAACCATGTCCCGAAGAAGGTCTATTTGACCGAAACGTCTGACGTCGACAGAATAACAAAAACAAAAACAAAATAAAAACAGTAAACTCACATATTCGGATTTTGCTTTGTCTTTTCCACATTTTCATCATATATATATATATATATATATATATATACAGGATATCCATAAAGTTAAATTTGAAGTTTTTAGCTTCGGTATTTGAAACATGGTTATTATTGTGTAGCGAAGGAACCATATTTTAAGTCAGTTAATTTATAATATATATATATATATATATATATATATATATATATATATATATATATATATATATATACACAAATATAAAAGCGAACATAGAAGTCAACACTTAGAGGCGACAGTCTGTTTCATGCTAGTGCAATCGTCAGGCAACTCTAGTTGTTCACTTTTATATGTACACACGCTCTATCTCTGATATTGAGCACTTTATCCCATAAATATAGCACACTTTAAGACTTTAAGAAAGAGCAGTAAGATATATAATCCGGTGTTCTTATTGTAATTTTTTAAAAATTTATTTTTACAAAACAGTGCTCAATGTAAATTTACAGAGCATTAATATTATAAAGTAACTGATTTAAAATATTATTTTTTTTCGCTACACAGTAATAACCATGTTTCAAAAATGGAAGCTAAAACTTCAAATCTAATTATATAATTAAATTAAATGCACTGTGTAGCGAAAAACCATATTTTAAATCAGTTAATTTATAATATATATATATATATATATATATATATATATATATATATATATATATATATATATATATATATCCTTACTCTGTCCTGGACATTGAGTTCTACCTGGATCATATCCTCTTCAAATTATTTTTATACATATATGTATGTGTATATTTACCACTAATATGGGATAACGATTAACGATATTTAATTCTTAGTTTACAATATTACACAGTGCTCGCTCGGTATACCATCTCTGAATCCTGGAGGCTGTATTAATAAAATTTCATCAGCCTCGCCTGTGCAGACAGATGGAGCATTTTGTACGCTCCTTACACTTGTCGGAGGGACAGTCAGTGTTTTTTTTCTTTTTTATACTCCTGTAGAACTTGCTATTTTCAACCCCCTTTGAATTTTAATTATTTCTAATTAAAATTTATCTCATTTTTAATCACGTTCCAACTTTCACTGCTCATTCGTTATATTGAGTGTGTCTTTGATCGTTTTCCAATTTGCCAACGTATACCTTTAAAAAGTGTTGGTCGAAAGGTACCTAAGATATAACATAACGTCCGTTTTGTTTTATATATATATATATATATATATATATATATATATATATATATATATATATATATATATAGCATAATGAGAAGCCACGTATACTTTCTTGATATGTATATAATATGGAGAAAACAACTGAAAAGTTGCAAATTAAAAAAAATTAAATGTTTTTTTTGTGAAAGGATTTATTTATATATTTATATATATATATATATATATATATATATAAATATATATATATATATATATATATATATATATATATATATATATATATATATTTGATATTTCAGATATGCCCCGATCTTTCATCAGAAATAAATGTATTCAGAAGTTTGTTTACAAGTAGCGTCCGTCGCGAGACGCGGACGTCATGTGATGTGGAATGCAACTGTGTTTGAATATTTCTAACGTAAATCTAACGATAATAATATTTTAGATGTTGTTTAAAAAGTTTTTTTCTAACTATATCTAAAAATGTTTTTTTTTTAACTATTGAATAATTTATACAGATTTAAAATTCCCAAGTCTTTGTTTAACCCTAATTTATATGTGTCTAATTTAAAAATCCAGTATTTTTCTTTTTTTCTGCGTGTGTATGTGGAACTAAAATCGGAATCTATCAATAAACATTTACAGTTGTCTAATGAGTGTCTTGATTGATTAAAGTGTTCAGCTATGGGGGAATAAGGATTGTTTTGACGTATGGATAGTTTGTGGTTGTTGAATCGAAATCTAAATTATTTCCAGATTCACCAATATATCCACTATTAGGACACATTGTGCAGAATAAATAGTAGATTATGTTATGGCTATCACAGGTGAGGCGAGGTGGGTGTATCCTGATATTGGTGTTGGGTACAGAAAATACACTATCGGTTATTAAGTGTTTGCAAACTAAACAACGAGTTTTGTTACATTTGTAATTTCCTGATTGGTTTGCATTGTTTAAATATTTGGTAGAGGTGAGGATAGCTGATAGTTTCTTTGCATTAATGGGTGGTTTATCCAAAATGTCTTTGATCTTTTTGTTTAACTGGAGGTTCTTGTAATACTTTTTTAAATTGTGAATAAGTGTCTGCATGCATTGAACGGATGTGAGAATTCGTTGAAAAATACATCCCCACCCATACCTAAACTCCACCCCTTTTTCGGACGTAACAAATAACAGATACAACAAAAATTAATAAAAATGAACACGCTACCACCCCTTGTCTGAATGATTGGATTTCTCTATCTTTGGAAACAGTGAATTATGAATTTTTCTGTGCAGTTAAAACTCAGTAAATTTAAAAAATAAGTTACTCCAAAATTCGCTTGAGGATGAAATGGAACTAATGTTTTTAATTTAATTACAAAATTAAATTTGAAGTTTTTAGCTTCCATTTTTGAAACATGGCTATTACTGTGTAGCGAAAAAACATATTTTAAATCAGTTAATTTATAATATTTATGCTCTGTAAATATACATTGAGTACTATTGTGTAAAAAATTTTAAAAAAAAAGAGAAGAAAAGAAAAATATCAATAAGAACACCGGATTACATATCTTACAGTTCTTTCTTTTTATTTAATATATATATATATATATATATATATATATATATATATATATATATATATATATATATATATATATCGACTACTAATATTATCATCATATATATATATATATATATATAATCATTCTTCTGCGAACATTGGACACAGAAGTGAAACTTTTACTTCCATGCGCACCAAATCCTAAATCAATTAGAGCAACCCTTTTTGATTGGACACTGGAAGGGTCAGTGACGTCGTTAAGGGCTTAGAATTATTCATTGGTCGCATCAAGGCGATCGTTTGCGCCATTCAAATGAATGACAATTTCGACGTATTCCATGCGATTGGTCGGGGGTTGGTGCAACTCTGAGCCTTTCAAGGTGAAATTGTTCAAGAGGCGGGCATTTTACGCGAGGACGTTAAGAAAAAGAGAAATTATTGATTTCATTCTTCCAAAGGGAAGTCTTGAAATATTCTCCTCCGAAGGATCAGCGATATTTATATGCAATATACGATACTGTTGAATATCGGATTGTTTACGCAAAAATCTACATCATTCCTATGAAATACGTCACTAAGAAAAGTAGCTAAGTCAGAGAATGTTGCTTTTGAACATTTCAGTCGTCATTCTCATTCTTGGTTTATTTAATTATGGTGAAAATAATAGTCAGGTTCTTCCACTAATTGATTTTCTATTGCATCTTCTGGTGGAATGGTAATTAAAGAAGCACTGATCTTTTGGTAAGTTGCCACCGGATTGGCTAAAATTAAGAAAACCTATTAGACTATTATAATATAAAGAACAAATAGGAAACGTTTATCAATTCAAAATGTTTCACTATTATTAAAGCTTCATCAGAAAATAAGATATATACATAATGAACAGACTGAGATAGATAGATACCTACATAGATAGATAGATAGATACGAACAGACTAGGAGAGAGAGATAGATAGATAGATAGATAGATAGATAGATAGATAGATAGATAGATAGATAGATAGATAAGTAACACTCATCAAATATGGATCGGAATCCGACAGAATCATAAGATAAAGAACAAATAGGAAACGTTTATCAATCTAACATGTTTCACTTTTATTATAGCTTCATCTGAGAATGAGATAGATAGATAGATTGAAACGAATACTCTGATAGATGGATATGATTAGTCTAAGATAGATAATAAACAACCTGGTATAGACAGATAGATAGATAGATAGGTATGTACAAAATGAGTTAGATAAGAACAGATCGCAATAGATAGATAGATAGATAAATAGATAGATAGATATGAACAGAATGAAATTAGATAGATAGAGAGATAAGAACGGAATGAAATGAGATAGATAAATAGATAGATAGATAGATATGTACAAAATGAGTTAGATAAGAACAGATCGAGATAGATATGATCAAAATGAGATAGATAGATAGATAGACCCGAATACTCTGTTCCATATGTATAGTTTAAGATTGATAAATAAGCAACAGAGATAGGTAGATAGATACGATGCGACTGATAAATACATACATTCACATATATATATATATATATATATATATATATATATATATATATATATATATATATATATATATATATATATATATATATATGAATGCATTTTTTCCGATTATATTATTTCCTACCTGAATATCTGAAATGATGAGTTATCATTAGTTCCACTATTTACATTCGGACTATTATCCTCATCTTTGTTGGGGCTATAACAATGTTTCGGCCACTATGCCACCCCCTCCCCACCCCGGACATCATCAGGTGTATATCGGTCCAGGTAACCAACGTAGATTAAATAAATGTTTTAGTTCAGAATTCCCTGTTGTTTCCTTGAGTCATTTTGCTCCTGATGAAGTCATGATGAACTATGGTCGAAATATTATGATAACAACAAGAAATTTGTAGACAATAGTCCGAATGTCAATATAATGAACAAATAGGAAAAATTTATCAATTTAACGTTTTACTTTTATTAAAGTTTCATCAGAGAATGAGATAGATAGATAGACAGATGAGAAGAGAATTATATATATATATATATATATATATATATATATATAGATAGATAGATAGATAGATAGATAGATAGATAGATAAGAAGAGAATGAGATAGATAGATAAGAAGAGAATGAGATAGATAGATAGATATGAACAGACTGACATAGATAGATAGATAGATAGATTTGAAGAGAATTATATATATATATATATATATATATATATATATATATATATATATATATATAGATAGATAGATAGATAGATAGATAGGAAAGAAGAGAATGAGATAGATAGTTGGATAGATATGAACAGACTGACATAGATAGATAGATAGATAGATAGATAGATAGATAGATAGATAGATAGATAGATGAGTTGATATCAAACATCAATCAAATATGGATCGGAATCCGAGAAAATGATAAGATAAAGAAGAAATAGGAAACGTTTATCAATCTAACATGTTTCACTTTTATTAAAGCTTCATCAGAGAATGAGATAGATGGATTGAAACGAATATTTGATAGATATGATTAGTCTAAGATCGATAGATTATAAACTAATTGTGATAGCTAGATACGAATACTCTGACACATACGAATAGTCTAAGATAGATAGATCATGAAAAGACTGAGATATATATACATATATATATATATATATATATATATATATAGATAGATAGATAGATAGATAGATAGATAGATAGATAGATATGCATTGTCTAAGATAGATAAGTTGATATCAAACACAGATCAAATATTGATCGGTATACGAGAAAATGATGAGAACAAATAGGAGACTTTATTAACTTAACATTTTTATTTATTAAAGCTTTATCAGAGAATGAGATATGGAGAAAAAGAAGAAAGAAATTCCGTATCTCAGTTTCATTGGCGAATCCTGTTTCACGTGTATTCGACTTGTTAATTAAACGTTAGTATAATCTATGGCGTTCTGAATTCAAGGAGAGACGATAAGTCCTTTCGAAGGGCCAAAAAATTAACGGATTCTAAGCTTAACTGAAAAATCTTATATATGTTAGTGTAAAATCATTCTAATTTGTTGATGTGGGATTCAGATGATAATGTATATACGTAAGTTTGTGTGTGTATTCTGTACAGTAGACATTATATTTGTTGTTTTTTCGCAAGTTGATTTGGGAACATTTTTACGTACATACCGTTTGTTTTAGATAAACATATGCCAGATTCTTTAAGAACGGATTCAATAAAAGTCGGTGATGGAATATAATTTTTTTTTTACGTTTGTTTATATTTCTATATATTCTTATTAGTAATACCTCGAAGTACTTTCAACGTAAAGAATTTTGTCCTTTTTATTAGAGATGCATTTGTAAAATCAAAGTTATGGCCGGTTTTCTTCCTGTGTATCACGACCAAGTTTGTTTAAGCTTTATGTTTTGTAGATACAGGATTTCAGATTTCATGATGTCTCGCCGATATAAGTGCTTTTACAATGTAAGGTTTATTTTTGATAAGTACCGGCATCTGAATTGGTGTTGTGTTTATTTCTATTCCTAATTATATCACCAATTGTCTTGGACAAAGTGTTGAAAATACTAGTATTAGGGATAACTAATTTATTTTGAAGCTTTGTAGAAAGAGTGTTAGAGATTAGGATTATGAAATGGTGTATGTAGTGAAGGAGTCTAAATGATTTCTCGATATATTTCTTTTCTTCACCAAGGTATTCTGGCCTACATGAAATTAGATCAAGACAAAGAAGATTACGATGTACAATTCATACAAGTAGTACCCGTCAAAAACTCGAAGTTTCCTCTTTTGAACTTTCTGATGAGTCTTGTCTTAAATTGATGATTGAATACGTTCCTTATGATTTTCCAATAAGAAACCCAAACTCCTAACCCCTAACCCTAACCCTAACGTTAACCCCTAACCCTAATACCGAACCGTAACATTACGCTAACCCCTGACCGTAAGCCCAACCCTAACCCTACCGCTAAAACCTAACCCTAACGCTAACCCCTAACCCTAAACCCTAACCCGATGATAGATAGATAGATAATGAACAGACTGAGAACGATAGATAGATAGATAGATAGATAATTAACAGACTGAGAACGATAGATAGATAGATAGATCTAACGCTAACCCCTAACCCTAAAACCTAACCCTAACCCGAACGCTAACCCCTAACCCTAACTCCAAACCCAAATCCTAACGCTAACCCCTGACCATAACCCCCAACGCTAACCCTACCGCTAAACCCTAACCCTAACGCTAACCCCTAACCCTAATCCCTAACCCAAACCGCTAACCCTAACCCTAACCCTAACCCTGAACCTTAAACCCTACCCCTAACTCTACCGCTAAACCCTAACCCTAACCCCTAACCTTAACTCTACCGCTAAACCCTTATCCTAACCTTAACTCCTAACCCTAACCCTACCGCTAAACTCTAACCCTAACCCTAACGCCTAATCCAAACCCTACCGCTAAACCCTAACCCTAACGTTAACCTCTAGCCCTAACCCCTAACGCTAACCCGTGGATATTCCACTATTTCACCGTTAGATATTTGAGCTTAACAACTTTAATAACTTTTTTTTATTATTTTACATCCTCTTGTTTTTCTCTTTTTCTATTCTGACTGACAACTAAAGAAGAACTTCTATCATGAAGGGGAATTATGCATGAAACTTGAATGAATATCGAAGTAAAAAAAGAATAGCAACAAATATAATTCGTCATCTATAAACTATATATCGAAAAAAACAACATATGTACAAAAATATGTAAAAAATATTTGCAATTGAAGGCATAGAAATGCGTTCAAATATTTGTAGTGTAAGCGATAAAATGACGTACAAAATATTTAGATTTCTGCATTAAGTGACCCATAAAGAATATGCTTCTCAGCAAAGTCAGCCAAACAAATAATAAATTGGCTTAATATTCTCCACCATATTCAATATATAGAAATATGTTTCGATATTGTTAAAAAAACTTTAATTTTTCTGAAAAGTATACAGACATTAATATATTTATGTTAAGTTTACTTAAATCAATAAGCAAAATGGCGAATTTGAAATTAAATATAAATTTTGTAACAACAAAATAAATATATCGTTACTTTTGTTGATTCGAAGAAATTTTATTTTAATCCAAAAATTGTGTGAACCGCGAATGAAAGTCACTTAAAACAAAAACATAAATTCTTTATTTCCCTGACAAAGTAGCTTTTCACAGCCTCATATTATAACCCAGCTTGCTTCTTAGTTAGATTACTCCTGTCATTACTTCAGATAAACAATGGACCATTCATGTTTGATTGCTAGGAGAAACGGAAGGAAATATATATATATCAAAGGTGCTGTTGGGTTTTTAGATAAAAAAAGGAAAATAAAGAAAGAAAGAAAGAAAGAAAGACACTGAGCTAAGAAAGAAAAAGAAAGAAAGAAAGAAAGAATCGGAAATAAGAAAGAAAGAAAGAAAGACACTGAGCCAAGAAAGAAAAAAAAAGAAAAAAGAAAGAATCGGAAATAAGTAAGAAAGAACGAAAGAAAGAAAGAAAGAAAGACACTGAGCCAAGAAAGAAAAAGGAAAGAAATAAAGAAAGAATCGGAATAAGAAAGAAAAAAGAAACAAAGAAAGAGAAGCGAGAGGAGGCGATGATATTCTCATATGTTTAGCGTCTGCTTCAGTGAAATAGAAAACATTATCATTGTCATTGTAATATTTGGTTAAAGGTCTCAATTATTTAATATGTCGATAAACTGCACCCGGCAGCATAGGCTGCTGATCGGGAGATTGAATGTTTTGAAGATCATAGAACCACCTCTTAATTACTGTTGTTCCCTGGTCCACCCTGGCCTGGGGTGGCAACATCTGTTAGGGTCCCAGTTATGGGCAAGTATTGAACTCCCAAACAAAAACAATGCACCATGAAAGTATAAAAATACACTTTTATCGTAAAATACCAAAAATAGATTTTTATATAAAAATGACCGACAATACATTTTCTCTGTAGTTGAAGGCATACAATTGCGTTCAAGTTTATTTAGATTTTGGCATTAAATAACGCATAGAGGTGTTGATATGCACTAAACAAAATCAACCAACAAAATATTTAATACTGTAATTTCCAAGGACATTTTATAACCGTGGAACTAGCAAGGAGGTTATTCAATGCTTAATTTAAGAATTAAGTTTCATTAGAAAATTAAAATCGGAAAACCCTGAGATTTTCAAACTTATTTCCAATATGAAATAAATATTCAAACGTTTTGTTCACTATAGCAGCCCAAATTATACCTTGCCTGAAAATACACACGTATAGGATCGCCTATTGCAGAATAATCCCAGGCAAAATTATACCCAGTTTTATATTTGTATAAAAGCAATTAGAATATCACATGTCAAAACTAACCTAGCCGAAAACGACTTCCAATCGGTGGTTGACTGGGGCAGGAAATGGCTGGTTAACTTTAATGCCTCAAAAACGAAACTGCTCTCTTTTACCAAGCACAGAGAACCCTCCCTGACTCCCATTAGAATGTCTGATGCTTAACTCTACGGGAGCACCTCTTTGCGACTGCTTGATCTCACACTGTCCGCTGACCTCAACTGGAACAAATACATTGAATCAATAGCTTCATCCACCGCAAGGAAAGTTGGATTATTTTGTGTACTATGTACTAGTGAGCAAACCCAAATGACTTGACTCACTTTATAGTTCCCCAATAGAAGGTTAACCAATCAGGAGACGTAAAATATTCAATCCGTTGTGTATAAAGGCGGCCATTTTGTTTACTCTCTCCGAATGTCCATTGCCAACCTGTCAAGCGAATGAACAGAAGGAAAAACTACTGAACTACGCTCTGCTACTTTATCGGGATATCCACTGCTAACCTGAACTACGCTTCCCTACTGTCTTCGAAATATTCACTGCCAACCTCTGGATTCTATACTCAAAGACTACCGTCATCACGAACAACACCGTGTCTAGCGCCAAAAATTTTTTTACTCGCCTGAGTTCATCCTTCAAATCTACAAATCAACCATTCACCCTTGCATGGAAAATTGCTGCCATATATGGTCTGGTGCCCCCGCTGTTCGCCTTAAGGTACTCAACAAAATCCAGAGACGGATATGCAATGTGATTGGCCCTAATCTAGCATCTCGTCTACTGTCGCTCACTCACAGACGTGCCGTCGCCTCCCTCTGTCTTTTCTACAAATACTTTCACGGTAAGTGCTCCGACGAGCTACTTTCGCTAGTTCCCAGACTGCATGAATTTAAACGTGCCACTAGGTCGGCATCTCAATCCCACCCTTTCATTGTCGAGACAGTTAAATGTGGCCGTCTCTTCTACTCCAATAGCTTCATGTCTCGCACTTCTCGCCTGTGGAACTCTGTTCATTTTACTTTCCTCCCTGATAGCTATGATCTCTACCTATTCAAATGCAATGTCAACCGACTTGATGCCTTGGTCCGTCTTCATCTTCATCCTTTCCTCTTTCACGCCTCTTTACTCTAGCTCTCACTATCTGTAACCCGTTGCGTGCCTGTGGAACTCCCGCCTTGCTTGGGATGAAAAACTTTAAAAATGATATCCTTAATCTATAAATTATTAATAATGAATATATTCAATAGTATTCAGTTTTCTAAAACTGAACTAAAATTGCTCAATTAATACACCTGTTGAATAAACTAAAATACACATTAACATTTTCAGAGAACAGACATTAAGCTGTAATCTGCAAATACAAATGAACGGGCACATATCAGACGGTATATTGAAACGACAGGCGAAAATAGAGAATAACGTACCTAACATGTTTGGATAAACGGATGGCAAAACAAGATTTGTTTGATAGTAAAAAGACAAACATTACTAAGAGATACAAGAGAGAGGAAATTGTGGAGAACCATATGCGCCGACGAGAAACCACATAGTCTTGGTCGACCAAAAGGTTTAACACAACGGCATCCTTCAACCAGAAAACATCCCGATCCAACGTTAAAGACTGTCGTCATGACCCCTAACAAAAACCCTTGAGAAAAAACTGATCACTTGGGAGATGAAATGCCTGAGGAAAGCAGTGAACAAGACCAAGCGAGACAAGATCAGGAATTTGGCAATAAGAGATATGGTAGAAGCAATTCCAATCAAAAAACACATTGAACGACAGAGGATCAAGAGTAATTGTCTATATTTTTTTGGGATGAGGGGTTTTCACTATGGATTTCGTTAATCGGACTGACTTCCTCATCTTGGTTGCTTTCCTCACACATGGCCGAGGCGACTAGGACGTTGAAACAGTGATTGCAAGTTCTCCCGATGTTCTGAGTTCAATCCCGAGCAAAGGCAGTGGCAGCGACAAACAAGAGCGGTGACAACGATAATAGAAGCACAGCAGCAGCAACGATGGCGTCAAGCAGTAGTAGCAGCAGCGATGGCCTTAATGGAACGAGAACATGGTACCCCCGTAACAATAAAGGGTTGGGTTCGAAATTCCAGACCGACGGTTCCCGAGTTCGAGATGCACCTGAAGAAGGCCGGAGGATCAGACGGCCGAAACGTTGTGAGGAAAGCAACCAAGATGAGGAAGTCAGTCCGATTAACGAAATCCATAGAGGATCAAGAGGTTCGACACATCACTCGTATGCCTATCAACCAACCAACCAAACCTACGCGCATAAACCCTCAGGTACTCTGGCTGGAGAGCGAGAGGCAGACGAAAAAGACGCTGGAGTGACTCAGTGGCAGACACTTTCACAGCCCACAAGATATCTCTTCTCCAGACCATTCGCTTTGCCGGTAACAGAAGACTGTGTCTCTCCATGTCGCCTAACAGCACAAGCGGAAGAAAAAATTAAATTAAAACTAAACTAAGACTGTCGTTTTGTCCTCTCGTCAGATGACTCGCTTTTTCAGTTCTTTCGGGCCGAACGGTCTTCTTGACATCTCCAAGGTGATATGCAAGGTGGTACTCTAAGGACGTGAGATATGTTCTGAAGTTTGTAAAATTTACGATTTTCTCTTGACAGGTGTTCAGAACCACGAACAGTTACAGTAAATTGGCACTAATTCATATGGATAAATGTAAAATATAGGTAAGAAGATGTTAAATATAGGTAAAAAAAAAACGTAAAATATATAAAAAGATGTAAAATATGGTGGAATATAAAATATGGGTAAAAAGATATAACACTAGGGTAAAAAAATGTAAAATATAGGTAAAAAGATGTAAATATGGATAAATGTAAAATATGTTTAAAAAGGAGTAAAATATGTAAAATATGGGAAAAACGTGTAGAAAATGAAAAAAAGATGGACTTTGAATGTGAAGAAAATGATGTAAAAAAATGAATGAATGAATAAAAGAAAGAAAAATGAATTAATGAATGAATGAATAAAAGAAAGAAAAAATGAATGAATGAAGAAAAGAAAGAAAGAAATGAATGAATGAATAAAGGAAAGAAAAAATGATTGAATGAATAAAAGAAAGAAAAAATGAATGAATGAAGAAAAGAAAGAAAAAACGAATGAATGAATAAAAGAAAGAGAAATGAATGAATGAATAAAAGAAAGAAAAAATTGAATGAATGACTAAAAGAAAGAAAAAATGAATGAATGAATAAAAGAAAGAAAAAATTGAATGAATGAATAAAATAAAGAAAAATGAATGAATGAAATAAAGGAAGAAAAAATGAAAAAATGAATAAAAGAAAGAAAAAATGTTTGAATGAATAAAAGAAATGAAAAATGAATGAATGAATAAAAGAAAAAAAATGAAAAAATGAATAAAAGAAATAAAAAATGAATGAATGAATAAAAGAAAGAAAATATGAAAAAATGGATGAATAAAGAAAAATGAATGAATGAATAAAAGAAAGAAAAAATGAATGAATTAATAAAAGAAAGAAAAAATGAATGAATGAAGAAAAGAAAGAAAGAAATGAATGAATGAATAAAAGAAAGAAAAAACGAATGAATGAATAAAAGAAAGAGAAATGAATGAATGAATAAAAGAAAGAAAAAATTGAATGAATGAATAAAAGAAAGAAAAAATGAATGAATGAATAAAAGAAAGAAAAAATTGAATGAATGAATAAAATAAAGAAAAAATGAATGAATGAAATAAAGGAAGAAAAAATGAAAAAATGAATAAAAGAAAGAAAAAATGTTTGAATGAATAAAAGAAAGAAAAAATGAATGAATGAATAAAAGAAAAAAAAATGAAAAATGAATAAAAAAAAGAAAAAATGAATGAATGAATAAAAGAAAGAAAAAATGAATGAATGAATAAAAGAAAAAAAAGAAATGAATGAATGAATAAAGGAAAGAAAAAATGAATGAATGAATAAAAGAAAGAAAAAATGAATGAATGAATAAAAGAAAGAAAAAATGACATGAATCAAGATGTAACGTTAGAAGCCAAAATGAAAGATTTAAAAAACCCCCAAAAAACAGAGAAATGTTTTCGACAACAAACAGACGCTATTAAATATAGTTAAAATATGTAAAATATAAATCGTATTTAAGCCAGTGATTTTAATAAAGAAGTGTAGAAATAAATCCTGGTTTAAGTCTTGTAGGATTTTTCAGGAAAATAAAGATAATATTAAACCAAAAATGGGCACGATTTTCCAGCAACGTCCATCACGTATGGCTTTATGGCCTGAAGATTTGGAATCGTAAAACTTTCTTTGCTACATTTCCCTGACATGCGAGATCCCTACTGAGTGGCCATTTCCAATGACTTTCATGGTTGCAAGCCCCCAAACATTTTAGGGAAATGCTTTGAAACAGAGCGCGTATTAAGGTCTTTTGCCGAGTCGACAAGTCATAAGGCTCAGAACGCGTAAAAAACCGGGGCAAAAAAAAAGAGAAAATATTTAATGAACGAAGAGTTCTTTGTTCAGAAGCCCCAAGCAAAGTCGAGAAAGTTGTAGACTGACAGGAAAATGAAAAGTGGCGTTGTTTGAAACAGGAACGAAACGGTGAGGATAGATGCTGTGGGCATGTTCCTTATATATATATATATATATATATATATATATATATATATATATATATATATATATATATAGAGAGAGAGAGAGAGAGAGAGAGAGAGAGAGAGAGAGAGAAAGAGAGAGAGAGAGACAGACAGACAGAGAGTCAGAGAGAGAGAGGGAGGGAGAGAGCGAGAGAGAGAGAGAGAGAGTGAGAGAAATAAGAAAGGATACCCGGCGGCGCTGTTATTTGACATGTGCGGCTGCACGAGGAGAGAGAAAGCTGAATGAATTTCTCGTGGAACTGTTGGATATGTTTTTCACTAACCCGAAGGAAAACATCGGATTTTTTTTTACTATTTCAAAAAACCTGACTAGCTGCAGATAACTTTATCAAAATGCATGTACGAGATTTGATCAAAATGTAGCAGGACTGGAGTTATAAAAAGAAAAACTACAGCACATGTCAATTTGCCATTTGATCTCCTTCGAAATACTCCCCTTCTGAAGCCACATGTTTTAGCCGGCGTCGTTTCCCTTGATTGAAGAATTCCTGGAACTACTTTTATCCGGTAGCGATCGTCTGCCTCGTCACATTCTACTGGATTCCTTCGAGGTTTTGAAATCTTGTTCCTTTCAAGATGAATTTGAATTTTTGGAAAGAGTAAAAGGTCGAAAGGGACAAAGATATGGGAAATATAATAGTTGTCGGACCACGAGAATGTTGTACTCAGCCAAAGACTTCTTCACAAGCCATAGTTACTTATGCAAACTCTGCGATGGAGTGAGACGCCCACACTCTACACACTCTCCTTCCAAGTACTGCTGTAAATAAGTGGGCGAGAACGTTATGAGTTAGTGTGTATGCGACAGAGTTCACGGTCAGTCTGTGCCAAGTAGCTTCACTCTTCGTACTGATGATCCGTTGCCCGATGATTTTGCTAGTAAGAATTCACAAATTATCGTGGCCGTGGGTTTAAACGTAGTGGCATTGTTCAAAGTGCTGCGTATGATAGATTATCCGCTTTCTCCCAGAAACTGTAACTAGGATCTCTCAGGATATGTGCAGATGGTTTTGGTGTGTGTCAAACAAAGTCTGATTCCGCCTCGTAACGCCTGCTTGGTCTCACGCTGTCCACTGACCTGAGGTGGAATAAATACATTGAATCAATAGCTTCATCTACCGAAAGGAAAGTTGGTTCTCTGTGTCGTGCCAGAAAGTTTTTCTCGTCTGAGTCCATCCTTCAAATCTATAAATCAACCATCTGTCCTTGCATGGAATATTGCTGTCACATATGGTCTGATGCCTCCACTGTAAGTCTCGAGGTCATTGACAAAAACCAAAGACGAATAGGCAAGGTGATAGGTACTGATCTGGCATCTAGTTTACAATCGCTATCCCACAAACGTGCCGTGGCCTCCCTGTGTCTCTTCTACAAATATTTTCAAGGCAACTGTTCCGACGAGCTACTTTCGCTGCTTCCCGGACTACATGCATTTAAGCGAGCTACCAGGCTAGCATCTTGGTCCCACCCTTTCACTGTTAAAACGGTTAATTGTAACCGTCTCTTCTTCTCAAACAGCTTCTTCTCTCGCACTTCCCATCTGTGGATCTCCCTTCCCCTTACATGCTTCCCCGATGACTATAATCTTCAAATATTCAAGTGTAATGTCAATCGACATCTGATACCTTGATCTTGTTCCCCGCCCTTCTTTGTATCTTTTCTTCAAACACGCCTCTTGTTCTCAATCCTCTGTAACCCCCTGCGTTCTAGTGGCACTCCCGCCTTGCTGTGGGTGAATTTTCTAAAAAAGAAAGTCAGAAATATACAGATGTATGCGGCAGGGATTGCTTATCCCTCCGAACAGAGTGGTGCGATCAGTTATTATATGTAAGCCTCTGGTATGTGCAGTTCATATAGTGACGAAATAGATTTTGAATGAAATGTCCTTTAACGAAGCCAGGTACAGAGTTGACTTTTTAGCCGACTAAGACAGAGACACGTGATCAGCCCAGCGGCATCTGGGGTGCAAGCATGTAAAATAACCGTGCTATAGACAGATTATATAAACACTCGCTATGTGGAAAATGTTGGAGTTTTTGTGTACCCTGGTGTACTAGTGAGCCAGCCAAAATGAGCTGACTCATTTTATAGTTCACCAATAGAAGGTTAACCAATCAGAAGGCTCAAAATATAATATAAAGGCCGCCATGTTTTTTTTTCTGGAATATTCACTGCCAGCCTTTGATATCGAAGACTGAAGAATTACGGAACGGCTGCTGGTGGTATTGGCGATATAGTCAGATTCAGTAGAGTGTCTGATTCGTGAGTGTTAATCTTTAACGTTGTTTCATTGAACAGATTACGTACTGCGCTGGATTCTATATTCATAGACTATGGTGAACATGGTCAACAGAAGAGATGTGCAGTCTCTCTCAGACAGTGTAATGATCTTGATCTAGTTATGAATAGATCAGAAGGTGTTGCTTATCTAGTATTGCGTCTACATTATAATATTGCTGATTCTTTGGATTTTATCAAGAATCTCTAAAGATATAACAAGAGACTCGGGCCATATGTGGCAGTAATATTTTAAGCATGGACGAATGGTAGATTTATAGATATGTAAGATAGATTCTGGAGAGAAAAATTGTCTCACACGCCACAGTGAAACAGCTTTCTTAGCCTCAGACCTAGCAATGGATTCAGCTGTTAGGACTTCCAAATAATGGTTTATTCCGTTTTGATTGCGAGAGTTGGATGAAAGTGGAAAAAAAGAGATATGCATAATAATAAAAAAAAAAGAAAGAAAGGAAAAAAGATGGAAAGAATGAAGAAATGACATAGGGAGGTGTCGCACATTCAATAAAACGGAAAACATTAATGTTGAATCTTTTCATTTGTACCGTTTCAGTTCTAAAAACAGATAATAAGGATGTGCGGCTGGTGTAATAGTAGCTAGGAATGAGAAGTCGGAGAGACGAGTTCGAATTCCAGTCGGGTTCGTTGCATTCACTTTCGCGCAAATACCCTTGGGGAATGTTCGAATCTATCTCTTCCACCGCCAGTATGTTTTATTTTTTTTAACAACTCTTGATATAATGGAATATGCATACACCTGTGTCCCCCCTCACGGGAATATGATTGGCTGGTGTCAGTCATAAATACAAACCGACTGACGGAGAGGTAGAGTCAGAATGACGCCGCCCATTGGACTACGCCATTGGCTATCCTATTGGTCTACACCTATTGCCTAAGAATATTGCCTGTGATTACGACGAGTACCAGACGATTACTGCTACCGTGTACTACTTGGTTACAGTAGCCAAAACCACTTAGCTACTTCGATCAAATATATCCCTTTACGGGACATATCAACACTTTATGGGTCATTTAATGCTAGAATTTAATTTTCTTGGGAGCTTTGAAGTAATAAAAATATTATATATGTTATTCTGCTTTCACAGTTGAATACATGGTAGATAATTCTCAATTTTTGTGCATATACATGTTTGTGTAGAAATAATTTACTAGAGAGTATGCATTTTATGTTTTAGTTTTGTTGAAGTTATATTTTGGAATACAGTTTGATTTTTTAAGATATTGTCGGATTAATGGCAAAAGAGTTTTTTTTTTTCATCTTGGTTGTTCTTGTTTGTAGCATATCTACATTTCTATGGGTTATTTAATGCCGACATCTCAATATTTTGTATGAAAGTTTATAGCTTCAACTTCAGATAAAATGTATTGCTACCCAATTTTGCTATATAAGGTATTGCTGTTATTTTGGACACAAAAATCTATTCCTACAACTTCAATGTGTTTTGATTTTTTTTTGAGGATCACTATTTGCCCATAACTGGGACCCTAACAGGTGCTGCCACCCCTTGATGCCGGATGTAGTTTATCGTTATACCCAGGACAGCTTCTCCCACTTTTGATACGGAATAAAGCTTTTTACAGTTTTTATGCTCCATTACGAGTTGTATCATCCCGTCTTTTATAGATTCAAAATACTTATGAAGACAATTCCACTTATGCCTTCATTAAACTTATGCCTTCACTCCATTTTGCTCCTTGGCCAATACAGACGGTCGAACACTGAATTCACGTTGTGCATCCTGTTAAATGGAAGTTGTTTGCGGATTTGGGTATGAATTTCATTGACTTTATTTAAGTTGTTGGAACTTAAATAAATTCAATGACATTCATTATGCGAAATGGGAAGCTAAAATGTACAGCTTGGATATTAAAAGTGTTCATGTTTATAATATTAATAATAATAATAATAATAATAATAATAATAATAATAATGATGATGATGATGATGATGATGATGATGATAATAATAATAATAATAATAATAATAATGATGATGATGATGATGTTAATAATAATAATAATAATAATAATAATAATGATGATGATGATGATGATGATGATGATGATGATAATAATAATAATAATAATAATAATGATGATGATGATGATGATAATAATAATAATAATAATAATAATAATAATAATCGATTGAAACTGCAAAATACTTAAAAATGAAAGCAAAAACAAATGCAACCGACCAGATAGAGAAACAATGGCAAGATAATATGTGTATATATATATATGTATATATATATGTGTGTGTGTGTATATGTATATATAAAAATCTCATGCCGGTGTTCAAAGAGCTGGAAATTTGCCACCCCGCCCAGACGACACCTCTTGCGTAATATGCTTTAAGAAATGTAAGATGTCAGCCGGGCTGAGGAGGCACATGTCGTCACACCAGCAAGATTTTCCTCAAACTAATTCCCTGAACTATGTTCCAACACTTTCATTCGTCTGTCACCTATGCTTTAGACCATGCAAATCAGCTGCCGGCCTGAGTAGCCATCTTCGGGCACATGAGCGTGAGGCGGGAAGCAGCATGAATGTATGAATGTTGGGATGGCTAACGTCTGTCAAGACGAAGCAATTACCATATATATGTGTGTGTATATATGTATATATATATGTGTGTATTTGTACGATGAATCGGACAAAATGTTCTGGAAACAACAGCAACAATCCAATAGAGTTCAGTTGTTCGAAAAATAAAATTGAATATTATTAACGGTTCGTGAATAGGTTGTTTTTCTTATGCTCGTCAGCGGTCATCAAAAATGTTGTGGGCTTTTCACGCACATAATAGCATCAGAAATTAGCCCCGTATTCACAGAGATAAAACACTTGACAGGAAATAAAACGTACACACATCACAGAAAAAACATGGTAAATTGTCTGTTAATCTCATACAATTTATTTATACTTCTGTGTGTATTGATATGTTTATTTGTTACGTTACAATTATTTTATGGTATATGTGATAAAAGAGAGAAATTTACTCCGTAGCATTACATGCCATATCACAGAGTGAAGTTGGATATGTGTTGCCCGTACCAAGGTTCGTGGTGAAGTGATAAAATTTAACAACTTTTGGCGAGAAGCCTGTATTTCCGACAGGGACAGTTTTTGTTGCATGCTGAGACTATTTTTTTTATTATTTTTAATCTTTATTTAATATTTAATTTTCATTATTACTTTTATTTTATTTTTATTTATTTGTAATAATAATAATAATAATAATAATAATAATAATAATAATAAAAATACTTAAAAAAGAAAGCAAAGACAGATGAAACCGACCACATACAGAAACAATGGCAAGATAAACCGCTTCATGGCCAATACTCTGCCCGTACCAAACAAGCTGACGTAGACAAAACCTGTACCCATCAGTGGCTACGTAGTGCAGGGTTGAAAGCTGAAACTGAAGGTTTTATCCTTGCTGCACAAGATCAGTGCTTGTTAACCCGAAATTATCAAGCACATATACTAAAATATTGTGTTAGCCCAAAATGCAGATTCTGTGATAAATATCCAGAAACAATTGGTCATCTTGTATCAGGTTGAACGATATTGGCACCCACTGAATATAAAACCCGGCATAACAGAGTGGGCCAATATCTGCACTGGAAAATCTGCAACTTCTACGGGAAGGAAACTGAAAGAAACTGGTATGAACACCACCCAGACCTGGTTACGGAGATAGGACCTGTTACAGTTCTATGAGACTACACAATACACACTGACAGAACAATCAAAGCCAACCGCCCAGGCATTGTTATTAAAGACCACAAACAAAATAAGTGCCTCCTTATTGATATGGCAGTCCCTGCAGACTGCAATGTATCTTTGAAGATCTTCAGACAGCTGTCAAAATACAAGGACCTTGAAATAGAAATCTCCAAAATGTGGCACATGGGAACATCAGGGAACCCTGATGTAGTTGGAGCCCTAGGATTGGTTGGAAAAGATTCCAGTAGACTAATTGAAGGGATTCCTGGAAGTCCATGCCTCAAGGAAATATAAAAAATTGTTCTCACAAGTACTGCCCACACTTTACGAAGGGCTTTATCTATGTCATTTTTTTTTCAGTGGAAAACGTCAAGATGCCATTTCTAACCTTAGGTCCCTGGGCGGGACCCGGAAAGAAATTTGTACACATCAGAAATCAAAGGAAATAAAATAATGATAATAATAATAATAATTATTATTATAATTATTATTATTTTATTTTATTATTATATTTTGATTTCTGCTATGGCCACACGGGAAGACCTAAGGTAAGTAGTAATGTGTTAGGCCTACAGTTCATGATTTGTTTTTCTAACTCCCATAAAATCACTAGCGTTACAGGGACAAAGTTCCTAGAGTGTGTGCTGTACTTATCAGGACAATTTTTTGTATTTCTCTTAAGCTTGGATTTCCAACGAATTTTTCAAGGTGTTGTTGTGTTCCTATTTTATCATTTCAAGTGCACCAACTTTGACTGGTACTATTCTTGATTTCAATTGCCATATTTTTCTATTATTATTATTATTATTATTATTATTTCTGCTATGATCACACTACTTAACATATCAGCAAGAAGACCTAAGGTAGGTAATGGTGTGTTGTTATGGATTCATTTTATGATTTCTTTTTCTAACTCCCATAAAATCATTGGCATTACATGGACAACGTTCCTAGTGTGTAAACTGCACTTATCAAGAGAATTTCTTTTGTATTTCTTTTAAGATGGGATTTCCAGTGATTTTTTTTGTGTTGTTGTATTCTTATTTTATCATTCCAAGCGCACCTACTATAACTGCTACTATTCTTGTTTTTAATTTCCACATTATTTCTATTTCTATTTCCATGTCTTTAGACGTTGATAGTTTTTCAAATTCTTGTTTTCAATTTCAACTTTTTAAATATTAATATTATTATTATCATCATTATTATTATTTCTTTTTTTCTGCTTTGACTACACTATCTACCAAGTCCGCATGAAGGCCTAATGCAGGTAATGGTGTGTTTTTATGGCTATAGTTCATGTTTTCTTTTTCTAACTCTCATAAAATCCCAAGCGTTACATGGTCAAAGTTCTTAGTGTGTGGGCTTTACTTATCAAGACAATTTTTTTATTTCTCTTAAGCTGGGATTTGCAGAGAATTTTTCAGTGTGTTGTTGTGTTCCTTTTTTATCATTCCAAGGGCACCTACTATGATTGGCATTATTCTTGTTTTCAATTTCCACATTTTTTCTATTTCTATTTCCATGTCTTTAGACTTTGATAGTTTTTTCAAATTCTGCTGGGCAAACCATACCAATTAGTAGGCAATTTTTTTCTTTTCGGTTTTCGACAATTATATGTCCGTCCTATCTGCTTCAAAATTCCTGTCTGTAAAGATGGCGGCATCCCATAGCATTGTGATATCTTCCATTCCTGCAATACATTCTAAAGTTATATTATTTATCTTTTGATAAGTTACGAATAATTCTCCGAATATTAAAATCAGATGTTGTTATTATTAGGTTTACTGATTATATAACAAATGAAGTCGAAAAAGAAAAGAGAAAGAGCCTGAAGTGTTATCTAATGAGAGTTACGATGAACAACGGAGGGAAAATGACAGAAAGACACGAAGGCTGAATTGAAATAAAAGTTGTATGAACTTTGTAGACGGTCAGTTGTCATATTCTCTGCTCAAGTAAGTTGACCGTCGATCAAACGTAGGAGACGCCTGTTCTGATCTACGTAGCTTATCTGTGAGAACAGAATCCATGTTCCTTTCTCTCACATATCTATATGATCTGATACCATTGTATTAGGATAGAGATCAAACTCTCTAACTTGTCCTATCATATCTATCTAAGTCTATCTATCTATCTATCTATCTATCTATCTATCTATCTATCTATCTATCCCATTCTTTTCATAGTATATCTATCTATCTATCTATCTATCTATCTATCTATCTATCTATCTATCTATCCCTTTCTTTTCATAGTATATCTATCTATCTATCTATCTATCTATCTATCTATCTATCTATCTACCTATCCTTTTCTTTTCATAGTCTATCTATCTATCTATCTATCTATCTATCTATCTATTCCATTCTTTTCATAATCTATGTATCTATCTATCTATCTATCTATCTATCTATCTATCTATCTATCTATCTATCTATCTATCCGATTCTTTTCATAGTCTATCTATCTATCTATCTATCTATCTATCTATCTATCTATCTATCTATCTATCTATCTATCCGTCTGTTTGTCGAACTTATAATGTCAAGCCGAGTAAAAAGACCATGATGTTTGAATTTCTCGTATTTAATAATGCATTTTATTCAACACCGGACTTCCTGATTTACAGTCAATATGTCTGTTTGTGTGTGTGTGTGTGTGCCTGAGTGTGTGTGTAAGTGTGTGTGTAAGTGTGTGTGTAAGAGTGTGTGCGTACTAAACCCTCATCCAAAATGTGGACGTTTGTGTCGTGTGAAACACTTTTTTCGCCAGAATCTACTGTACTTATCTCTAATTCTACAATTCTTCCATTTTCTGCCATATATTGTAATGAAAAAAAAATGTCCGCTCATTTAATATCAATTTTTCATAAATTCTATAGAAAACAAAAATTTAAAAACAAGAGAAATATAGCAAACCCACTTTTTGCTCCCCCCACCCCTAATTATTTCAAGGAAACCCCAAAGACATGGCGCGATTTCGTCACATATAACTTTTTCTGTATTCATCCAAATGAAAAATCATTTAACCATGGATCATGGCTATCAGACAATTTCTTCAACGACATCCTCCTTACATATGGCCACCTAACTTCTCAGACTTCTACCCCCTTTGATTATTATGTGTGGGGCGCAGTTGAGATATAGCCAACAAAACGCCTTGTAACAACATTCTTCATCTTAAACAAGGAGACCGTCCAGAAGAGTTGCAGGAGATTCCGAAAGTCGTCTGGAGGACATGGTTGAAGCTAATGGCGGTTACATTGAATAAATTCACTCTTTGGTATTTCAAGATAGTTGTGTGTAATTTTGGTAAATATATTTGTTAAAATAAGAAGTCAGTGTTATTTTCAATTTTTCAGTCATTTAGACGACAATTTATCCATCTCACCGCAGATATATATATATATCTGTGTGTGTGTGTGTGTGTGTGCGTGTGTGTTTGTAAAATTATGCATAGAAATGCACAGATGGTTCTAAATCGAAAATTGTCATGAGTTTATTTTTTTTCATCTACATGGCATGTTGATATCTGTGGCGTCAACTTTACCTTTGATTAAGATATTTCTTGACATTCAAATTATAGCCAATTTCTTTCCTTCCTATCCGTAATATATTCCCAGTATTTGACAGAAGTTGCAAGCATATTCGTATATGCTTATATTCAATGATTTTAGAGGTTTCGCCAAAACTTTACGCCACGTATCTTCTTATCGCTATCTGTATAGGGTAAGGCTTATTAATGATATCGTAAAATTATATATATATATATATATATATATATATATATATATATATATATATATATATATATATATGAAGAAATATATATATACTTTTAGCGTTTCATCCCAAGCAAGGCGGGAAGCCACTAGCACGCAAGGGGTTACAGAGTGTTGGAGCGAGAGCAAATAGGAGTGATAGAGGAAAGGATGAAGAGAAAGATAGGGGATAGATCAGGGCATCTGGAGATGTCGATTGACGTTACATCTTTCTTTCATTCTTTTCCTAGACTTCCTACCTTTCTTTATTTTTCTTCTTATCAATTTTAAGTTCTTTCTTTCTTTCTTTTTTTTCGTTTTCCTTTCTTTCTTCCTTCCTTCCTTCTTTTTCTTCTTTATTTAAGTATTTCACCCCAATCAAGGCGGGAAGCCACTAGCACACAAGGGGTTACAGAGGATTTGGAGCGAGAGCAGATAGGAGTGATAGAGGAAAGGAAGTGGAGAAGGGTAGTGGATAGATCAAGGCAACTGGAGATGTCGATTGACATTAAATTTGAATCAGGGAAACAGGAAAACGGGAGGGATTTCCACAGGCGAGAAGTGCGACATATGAAGCTATTGGAGTAGAAGTCACTGCTACATTTAACAGTTTCGACAGTGAAAATGTGAGAGTTTTAATGTGTGCTATATTTATGGGATAAAGTGCTCAATATCAGAGACTGAGCGTATATAAATATGAATATAAAAGTGAACATTGAAGTCAACAGTCAGAGGCGACAGGCTGTTTCATACTATATGCAGTCGTCAGGCCTGACGATTACGTCTAACATGAAACAGCCTGTCGCCTCAGAGTGTTGACTTCAATGTTCACTTTTATATATATATATATATATATATATATATATATATATATATATATATATATATATATATAAAAAGACATTTTTATGTTTATACATTCGTTTTATAGATACAAATATTTAAGTAAATGCTCTGTTTGTAATAAACAGCATTTACCGGCCTAAATGTCCGAGAATTTTTCATACAAAATATTCGTCCTCCTACAGGAATCGAACCTGTATCCTATACGGAACCGTCACATAGTCTGACCTGCCTTAACCGATTGAGTCACATAGGATTGTTCGATTAGCAAGGTCGATTTTACTCATTTGAAACTACAATGTTCCACAAATCTTTCACGTACATTCATATCTGCTCGATGCGTATCCAAATGTAAACAAATGACGTCACACATTATGAAATGGACAAAGTCCGACAATTATTTTTAAGTCATTTTTATGTTTAACATTCTTTTTATAGATACAATTTTTTTATGTAAATGCTCTGTTTATAATAAACAGTATTAAACAACATTTACCAGCCTGAATGTCCGAGAAATTTTTAATTTAGTGCTGACGGTAATTTTTAAACCCATGCTTTTAAATTCTTTATATAATACCTTTCTAATTTTATAATTATATATAATTTGTATTTGTAGGCCTGATGAATTGGATCGTGATTACGATTCCAATGTAATAAATTATATCCATGGAATATTAGTTGTTTCAGCCTTTTTATTATATTCTTACTCTCTCCTGAACATTGAGTTCTACCTGGATTCTATCCTCTTGGAATTATATATATATATATATATATATATATATATATATATATATATATATATATATATATATATATATATGTATGTATGCAGGTGTGCAGTGAAATAGGAAAGAACACGTTAGGTAGATAATCCGGTGTTCCTTAATATTTAGCTTTATTTTCAAAAGGACAGTGCTCCATACAGAAGTAGAGCTTATATTATAATAATATTTTTAGTTTTTAAAAATATGATTCCTTCGCTACATAAGAGTTCTCATGTTTCAAAAGGGAGAGCCAAGACCCCTAACATAATTTTTTAAGTTATGTAGAGTTAAGGTGTCTGGACCCGCTTCCTTGTCAAGCGAGAATATATATATATATATATGTATATTTGTGTATTTAGGCAGCAATCCTTCTTTCATGCACATTTCATTAAAAACGACTGACAAGGTGCTTTTATTTAGATTTTAGAAATAGTTTGTTATATGTATGTTTTATAAAGTGATGCATTTTTTTTGTTTCAAAACACGGTCAAGATATTATGTCCATGTTCAAAGTTAATATTATTAAGTGTTGGTTTGTTTGTTTTTAACAAACTATTTCTATTTCTAATTCTAACAGTTGAAATATAATCCTTGAAAATGGCTAAATGTATAGCCGAAAGCGCTCGGATAAAAAGAACATTCGGACAGTTTTTATATAATTTATCCTCTGAAAAGAAAAACTTTATTAGATCGCACGAGAAATTATATAAAAAAACTAAATAAAAGCACCTTGTCAGTCGTTTTTAATGAAATGTGCATATATATATATATATATATATATATATATATATATATATATATATATATATATATATATGCGTGTGTGTATGTATGTATACATATATATATATATATATATATATATATATATATATGGTCACCCCAAAAAACGGGAATTTTTGAAGTGCGTATTGCCAAACATGAGCAAGTGGCAACACTGCGAGACAGTGACCTTGAGCAAGTAAAAATTTCGCCATTTTAGTAACGAGAATGAAATTCACAGTATCCCAGCTGAGATGTTGCAGCAGTCAATGAGGAATCTAAACAGCAGATTTCAAGAATGCATTCGTACAGGAGGACGCCATCTACAGGACGTAATTTAAAAAAAATGAAAATTCCATCATTGTTTCTTAAATGGCATGTTTTAAGGTTTCAATTACTATGAATTAAATATTTTTCTTCCATCACTCTTGGTTTTATTGGATTGTTAAAATGTTCCGTTTTTTTGGGGTCACCCTATATATATATATATATATATATATATATATATATATATATATATATATATATATTGACCACTAATATTATATATATATATATATATATATATATATATATATATATATATATATATATATATATATATATGCAGAAATATAGTCTTAAAGTGTGCTATATTTATGGGGTAAAGTGCTCAATATCAGAGATAGAGCGTGTGTAAATATAAAAGTGGACATGGAAGTCAGCACTTAGAGGCGACAGTCTGTTTCATGCTAGTGCAATCGTCAGGCGACTAGTGCTGTTATTTTTCTCGGCTGTTTATATAAGGGTCAGTGGTGCATTATGGGTAGTATATTTTGGCGGGTACTTTTACCGGAAGTTGCTTATTTGTTTATTTATTTATGTCAAATTATTTTGCTTGTTTTTTTTTTGTTTTTTTATTTTTATTTTTATTTTTTATCTTATATATTTATTTATTTATTCTTTTATTTTGATCGGTGTTTTTTGGTTAACGTAGTAAAAAAATTTGTTTATATAGCTTATTGTTGGTAGTCTATAATGGCCGCCATTTACCGGAAATCGCTTGTTCGCTTATTTATTTGGGTCAAATTGTTTTGCTTATTATTTTTATTTTTATTTGTATAACTTTCGTCCGTTCTTTTGTTTTGATTTTATTTCGCATATTCTAACAGGTGTGGTTTTGTGATTTGTTTGGAGTAGTTTATTTTGCTTATTTTATTGTTGTTTGTTTATATATTTATTTATTTTTCTATTTTAAGTTACGTAGTAAAAATTTGTTTTCATGTCTACATTTTGAGATTAGCTTGGATCTTTTATTTAATAATTTATTTTGATCTGGGAAGGTAATGATAGCTATTTTTTCCTCCAAGCAAAGTTTGCAAGTTTTTGATAGGTTGTTGTAGGCTGATGATTTTTTCCTTATTTTCCAAGATATTTTTGGTGTGGTGTGTGTTTTGTTTTTTATTTCCCAGATATACTTGGAAAGCATTGTGCTGTTCGCATATTTACTATTTGTGAAAGACATTTTGTGTACATAATTTCTTTGTTTCCATGGTCCTTCGGTTACTCCTATGTATACTTTTTCTTCATTATCTGCTGATTTTGTCGTGGCTTGGTAGATTACGTTGTTTTGTAAACAATTACCGTTTAAGGGACATTCGTTTTTTATTCTGCAGTTGCACGTGGGTTTAATTTGTTCGTGTGGTTTGTTAATAATTTTTCTGTTGTGCTTTTTTATTATTTGTGCCATGTTCTCGGTGCAACTGTAGCTGATTTTTACTGTGTTTTTGTTGAATATTTTGTGTAGTGTGCTTGATTCCGGGAAGTGTTTGTGTAAAAGCTTGAAGAATATTTTTCCTATGTTTGTTTTTACGTTTTTGCTGTACGGTGGGTTGAACCATATGATATTTCTTTTTCTGTTGGTCTTTTTTGTGTTCTGTGGTGAGTATGTGAGTGTTGCTGGGAATCCGCTATCTTTTAGGGCTGTTTCGTAGTCTTTCTTGGCTTTGTTAAATATAGATTCATCGGAAGAATTGTCGGAAAGCCTGCGGTTAATCGATTTAGGTATCTGTTTGATTATAGAAGGCGGGTGGTTGGAGTATATATGTATGTACTGTGGTTTATCATTCGGTTTTCTGTATGGTTTGTGTGTGCCTATATATATATATATATATATATATATATATATATATATATATTGTGTGTGCCTATATATATATATATATATATATATATATCATTATTGTTTATTTTTATTATGAATTGTTTTATGTATTCAAGGCATCGTTTAACAAATGCATTTTTTTTCAATAAACTAGAAAACATTTTGAAGTTTTTTTTTTGATACTATAAAAGTAGACATATTCCTAATTTCTGAATAATGCCAGTACACTTTGGCCCTGTTATTTTAAGGGTTGGTTTCTAAATGCTTCCACCACCTTTAAAATTTTTTTTTTTTCCTGATTTTCTTTTGGGCTCTCTGTCTTTCATACAGCATCATTTCGTATTTCCCACCATGTTTTCTCTTTTGTTCACTATCGTTTCCTCTTAATATTGCCATGTAGGTTTCTCAGTCAGAAAGCATACGTGAGATATGACAGTTACTACACTCTGATCCAAGATAGAAAATATAAGAATAGCACTTGCAAACAGAATAATAGTATAGAATATATTATATTTGTAATATTCGACCGAATTTTTTTGTCTTTTCACTCAAAGAAATTTCTTTAATTCCTTTACTTATTTTCTCCATCCCGAATTCATTTTTACCCTGCTGACGCTTCGCAAAAAAACACCCTTCAGTTTCCTTTTTTTCTTTCCCATACTACCTATTCAACCACAAATTCACAATTGTGCCCATTCGAAGTAAATCATTTCTATTTTATTTTATTATTTCTTTTAGAAAAAAACCCAGTCTTTACGACCCCCATCTCCTGAACCGATATATTCCAGGTGGCTCAGGTAAGAAATCCGAAGGCGCCAAACATTCACCGACTGGATTCTTTTACAGTTCATCCATGTCTTCTTCATACTGTTCTTTGTGCTATTACGCTTCGGCATTCCACTCTGGATTTTAGGCTTTTTGTGGCATTTCGTTTCATTTTTTACTGACGAGATTCTTTTTTTATATCGCCTGACGTCGATGGCTTGAAAATTCTGTTACCAAACAATGTTGACACTATATGCCTTCAGCACATTTGCTCACAGTTTGAATGGGAGTCATATATATATATATATATATATATATATATATATATATATATATATATATATATATATGTATATAGATAGATAGATAGATAGATAGATAGAGATCATTTATCATTACATATTTATATATATAGCTCATTTATCATTATATATATGTGTGTGTGTAAAATGTGTGTGTATATATATATATATAAATATATATATATATATATATAAATATAAATATATATATATATATATATATATATATATATATATATATATATATATATATATAGAGAGAGAGAGAGAGAGAGAGAGAGAGAGAGAGAGAGATGCAATTTTTTATATTATTTATATATATATGCGCAGTACTAACTGGAAAGCGCTCAATACCAGTGATAGAACAAACTCACATCAATCCAACTATATATATATATATATATATATATATATATATATATATATATATATATATATATATATGTATATATATGTATATATTATAAATTAACTGATTTAAAAATATGGTTCATTCGTATACACACGAATTACCATGTTTCAAAATCAGAAACTAACAACTTCAAATTCGATTATTTAATTAAATTAAAAGCACTAGTTCTGTTTCATTTTCAAGCGAATTTTGGAATAAGTTATTTTGAAATTTACTTAATTTTAAAAGTACATACAATTTGTTTCCAAGGATACAGAGAAATCCCATCATTTAGACAGGGGTCGTAGCGTGTTCATTTTTATTAACGACTATTCTATCAAATTTGACTTACTTTCGAAAAGATTTTATATCTATAAGTTATAATAATTAGGCTCTGTAAATTTACATTGAGCACTGTTTTGTAAAAATAAAAATATCAATAAGAACACCGGATTCTATATCTTACTGTTATTTCTTTTTTTTACAATAATATATATATATATATATATATATATATATATATATATAGAGAGAGAGAGAGAGAGAGAGAGAGAGAAAGAGAGAGACTCTGTGCCGAAGAGCTGAGTACCACCCAGCTAAACTATAGTCTCCAATCGGTTGTAAACTGGGCCAGGAATTGGCTGGTTAACTTTAATGCCTCAAAAACAAAACTGCTCTCTATTACTCAGCACAGATAACCATCCCTGCCCACCGAGAGATGCTCTTCGCGACTGCTCGGTCTCACATTGACTGCTGACCTGAGATGGAACAAATACATTCAGTCAGTAGCTTCATCCAGTGCAAGGAAAGTTGGTTCCCTGTGCCGCTCCAGGAAATTTTTCTCGCCGAAGTCGATCCTTCAAATCTACAAGTACACCATTCGCCCTTGCATGGAGTATTGCTGCCATATATGGTCTGGATCCCCTTCTATTTGTCTCAAGGTTCTTGATAAAATCCAGAGACGGATATGCAATATAATTGGCCCTAATCTGGCATCTCGTCTGCAGTCGCTCTCTCACAGACGTGCCGTCGCCTTCCTCTGTCTTTTTTTACAAAAACTTTCATGGTAACTGCTCCGATGAGCTGCTTTCGTTGGTTCACAGACTTCATGAATTTAAGCGTTCTACTAGCCTGGCATCTCGCTCTCACCCTTTCACTGTCGAAACTGTTAAATGTAGCCGTCTACTCCAATAGCTTCATGTCTCGCACCTCTCGCCTGTGGAACTCCCTCCCTTTTTCCTGTTTCCCTGACAGCTATAATCTCCAACTATTCAAATGTAATGTCAATCGACATCTCCAGATGCCCTGATCTATCCCCTATCCTTCTCTTCATCCTTTCCTCTATCACTCCTATCTGCTCTCGCTCCAACTCTCTGTAACCCCTTGCGTGCTAGCGGCTTCCCGCCTTGCTTGGGTTGAAACGCTTAAAAAAAAAATTTAAAAAAATCACCAAAACGTAGGTACATGTATATGTACTAATTAATATATATATATCTTTACTCTGTCTAACCGCATTGAGCACTATTATGCTTATACCTCAGGTATAAATTTGACAATTATTTATTTGCTTGCCTGCGTATGCACACCAGCACACGCGTATACCCTATCTTATATCTGGTCGTTTCATTTATGTACCCTACAGAAACCCAAGGAAATAATAATAATAATAATACAACTGCATGTCATATATATATATATATATATATATATATATATATATATATATATATATATATATATATATATATGGCATTATTGTTTATTTTTATTATGAATTTTATTTTTTTAAATCTCCCAAGTTTCTTTCACCGGCCTAATATATATATATATATATATATATATATATATATATATATATATATATATATATACCCCCAAGTATAGGATTGGTGTATACGGAATAAATTTCAATAACCAAAACATACTATTCTTAAAAGAGTGCTCAATACTGAGTAGACTAAATATTAGCAAATTAGATTCAACATCACTTGATAAAACACCAGAAGTGTTGACACAAAATGGCTATTTTTGTAGTAATTTTATAACATATTTATGTTATAATTTTCGAAAATATTATATATATATATATATATATATATATGTATATATATACACACATTGTTCGGACTGCTGGCTTCGTCTTCAGCTTCGTTGCCATATTCACGATATTTCGGCTGTTGTACGCCCCGTCCTTCTTCAGGTGATTGGGGTTTCGAAGTGAACCCTTTTTTATATTTCAAATGTACAGAAAAGCTGGCAGACCTCATTGGAAATGACAGCTACAGGAAAGTAAAGAAAGATACAACAATGAAAGCAGAACTATCGCAGATCCTAATCAAGAATAATGACCACTTCCCGCCTAAGAAAATACAGGCAGTTGTCGCAGTATTCCGCTCAGACCAATTATTAGCTGAAAAGGCTCTGTGTGCCACCCTCTGATTGGCGTCCTTCTTGATATAATTGAACCATTAATAAGAAAGTCTCCTTTTTATGTCCAAATCTATGCCCACTACCCCTCCAATGCAACCAGATGAGGGGCCTGGACTTGTTAAGTTTGTTCACCAAGGTACCCACAGAGGAGACACTTTCGGTAGTCAGGGACTTGGTTCGGACTCATCATATATATATATATATATATATATATATATATATATATATATATATATCATTATTTTCACTATTTTGACTGCTGACTCAAACACCAACATTATTCTCTCAAAATTCACTTACAACTTTCTAAGAAAAGTGTTCTTAC
>OZ038498.1:105147526-105157526 GCA_964036315.1 Acanthosepion esculentum | reverse complement strand
TCCGTGTATATGAAAATATTATGATCAAAATAATTTGTTATTGATTCAATCAGACCTGCCTAAAAAAATAGATTTTACTGCCTAAACACACACACACACACAAAAACACAAAATAGGAAACATGCTATAAACCGTGCGCCTGTTCAAAATCCAGGGAATTAGAATGAATCATACGATAGTGTAACGTATTAGCCACCGTCTGTTCAGACAGTTTGAAGAATGATTTAATTTCCCAAAAGCAAATAATGTACGAATATTAAATATTTTACATTCCGAAACCTGACAACAAATTTAAAAATTTTCCAAATTCCTAATTACTGTTCGTTTAATTATTTATTAATTTAGGTATTTAGGATATGAGTCTTTTGATGTTCATATAGAAATCATGATGAACTTTATGCATAAAGTGTTTAGTCATTGAAGATGCTCCTCGAAAGATAGGGGTCAGCCAAGCTAAATGTTCCTAGGGATTTTCTTGGTATTTTTCCTGAACAAATTGCGTTTGTTTCACGGAAGATGCCACAATTTGACATACGGGAAAGAGACGCCCGTTTAAAATGGCAATAAATTGTAAAGGATTGGAGAGGAAAAAATGACCAGCAGAAAAGGTAATCATGAAAATGATTATGGTAAAACAAAGATTATAATGACGAAAGCTTATGGCGAAGAAATTTTTGAATGACTCGCATCCAAATGCAGTGCTGATCTTTCAGAAATACCCAAAGAAATAAGAACGTAATTTCTTTTATAATCAACGCTTGGATTCACGACGCAAGCGCCATTTTCTGTTGGTCCCCGAAGTCATCAGGATCGAACGTTTGAATGAATCTCCGGGGATTGAGAAAAACTGAAAGTAATAAATAAATTCATTAAATAAATGGCGTGACAAATGAGGCAACATTTGAAGCTATAGAATGATAAATAAACACGTGAAGTGTTTGAGAATTTTGAAGCGAATTTCGAAATTCATGTCTCGGCCTAAAATCAAATGAGAAAATAATGAGATTACGAAACTTGAAAAGATCATCAAGAATAACAGGCAAAGTTGATGGAATAGAAGGACAGTCATAATGTGAATCACTGGTCATAAGAGCCGTATCAGTTTATATCTATCTATCTATCTATCTATCTATCTATCTATCTATCTATCTATCTATCTATCTATCTATCTATCTATCTCTCTATCTCAGTCTATTCATATCTATCTATCCTATTCAGTCGACATCTATCTATCTATCTCTCTATCTATCTATCTATCTATCTATCTATCTATCTATCTATCTATCTATCTCAGTCTATTCATATCTATCTATCCTATTCAGTCCACATCTATCTATCTATCTATCTATCTATCTATCTATCTATCTATCTATCTATCTATCTCAGTCTATTCATATCTATCTATCAATCTATCTATCTATCTATCTATCTATGTATCCTATTCTGTCCATATCTATCTATCTATCTATCTATCTATCTATCTATCTATCTCAGTCTATTCATATCTATCTATCTATCTATCTATCTATCTATCTATCTATCTATCTATCTAGCTCAGTCTATTCACATCTATCTGTCTATCTATCTATCTATCTATCTATCTATCTCAGTCTATTCATATCTATCTATCTATCTATCTATCTATCTATCTCAGTCTATTCACATCTATCTATCAAATCTATCTATCTATCTATCTATCTATCTATCTATCTATCTATCTATCTATCTATCTATCTATCGATCTATCAATCTATCCTATGCATTCCACATCTATCTATCTATCTATCTATCTATCTATCTATCTATCTATCGATCTATCTCAGTTTATTCATATCTATCTATCCTGTTCAGTCCACATCTATCTATCTATCTATCTATCTATCTATCTATCTATCTATCTCAGTCTATTGATATCTATCTATCTATCTTTCTATCTATCTATATATATATATATATATATATATATATATATATATATATATATATATATATATCCTATTCTGTCCATATCTATCTATCTATCTATCTATCTATCTATCTATCTATCTATCTATCCTATTCTGTCCATATCTATCTATCTATCTATCTATCTATCTCAGTCTATTCACATCTATCTATCTATCAAATCTATCTATCTATCTATCTATCTATCTATCTATCTATCTATCTATCTATCTATCTATCTATCTATCCTATTCAGTCCACATCTATCTATCTATCTATCTATGTATCTATCTATCTTATAACTTATTATCGTTGAATGTAAACATGACAAGCAGGGTACGTTACTCGTCATCGTTGTATTGATAAATGTGCGTGGTCGCGTGTCTCAGTGCACATTGATATGACTACCATTCTTTCGTGCATAGAATATTGCTGCCACATCCGGTCTGTCACTTCTGATAGAGATCTCAGATTCTTGACAAAATGCAAAGAAGTATTTGCAATGTTATTGTGTTATTGATGGCGTCTCGTCTTCATTCACTTTTCCACCACCGTAACGTTCCTTCCCTGTTTCTGACATATATATATATATATATATATATATATATATATATATATATATATATATATATATATATATATATGTCTGATTGAATAAATTACAGACATTGTGTCTGCTAATTTAAAAAAAAATCCGTTCATAGTCACGAATAACCTTCCCTGTATTGATGTTAAATGATGTCAAACCGTGAATTGAAGGTCGTTCTCAACGGATTTTCCTCCAGCTCCTATCCCACGAACGCAGGTGTTCCTCAAGGTTCCATCCTAGGCCCTACTCTGTTCCTTATATACATAAATGATCTTCCTGACGCCATAGATTCCCAAATTGACATCTACGCGAATGACACCACAATTTACTCCTGCCTCAAAAACAAATCTAGTGTCGCTGACAAATTTAATCTGGCAGTTCGTCTTGAAAAGGACATCCAATCGGTTGTGAACTGGGGCAGGAATTGTCTGGTTAACTTTAACACCTCAAAAACAAATTTGCTCTCTATTAATCACCACAGGGATCCTTCCCTGCATCCCATTAGAATGTCTGAAGCCCAACTTCTCGAGAGCTCCTCTCTGTGGCCGCTCGGTCTCACGCTGTCCGCTGACCTGAGATGGAGCGAATACATTGAGTCAATTGCTTCATCCACCGAAAGGAAAGTTCACTCCCTGTTGAGACTGTTAAGTGCAGGGCGTAGGTTCTATGTTGAGATTTTCTTCTCCCAAATATCCCGCTTGTAGACCACTTTTCCGTCTTCTTTTTTCTTGTCAGCTAAGATCTTTAGAAATTTAAATGCAATGTCAATCCTCATCTTTTGACGTAGTCTTTTAAATATCCTCACTTTCCTCAATGTTTTCCCAGTTTCTTTTGCGCTTCGTAGCGTCTTAGTGACTTTATTGCCTTGTGCGTGAAATGATTGAAGAACAAAAATGTATAGATTTTGTGATTATATTTCTTTGAAAATCAATGCGTGTATGAAGTTCTATCACTTGGTAACCGCCTAATGCTCCGTTGATAATAAACAATATTAAACAACATTTGCCGGCCTGAGTGTCCGAGAAATTTTCATAGAAAATATTCGTCCTCCGACAGGATTCCAACCTGTATTCTATACAGAACCGTCATAGAGCCTGACGTGCCTTTTAACCGATATATATATATATAACCGACCCCACGCACACACATATGTATTCGAACGACGAATATTTTCTATGAAAATTACATTCAGGCCGGTAACCTTTATTAATACAGTTTATTATAAATAGAGCATTTACTGATATATTTGTATCTATAAAAAAAAGAATATATATATATATATATATATATATATATATATATATATATATATATATATATATATATATTACTAATAATAAATCAAGGAAAAACCTGTAAGATCCATTTCGTTTATAATTTATTTCGTAAATAAATTATAACCGAAATGGTTCTTTGTGTTTTTCCCTTTCTAATTACATGAGCAATCCAATTTACTTGTTGATGTCCTTTCTGTTATTTGGTACAAGTCTTCGGGAGTATGTAGCGCCAGGGCACAAGGATGGAAAAAGGACGATCCTCAATGAAACATATATCCTTCACTCCCCCGAAGGCATTTTTAGCTATTGATCTGAGAAAATGGTTGTATACAGCTGACAGTTCATATATATATATTGTGACAGGCAGACTTTTTCTGTATCACAGCTCTTCAGTGTGGCTAGACGCCCGGTTGCCTTTAGCTAGGATCGAAACCCAACTGAATTGGCTTCAGTTGGGAATTCTATTACTAAGCTGTCGGCGCGGGGAAGGGATGAAGTTGAATTTTAGCGTATTTATTTTTAGATAAACACACAGTGACCGACATGTATTTTATATATATATATATATATATATATATATATATATATATATATATATATATATATATATATATATATATATATATATATATATATATATAAAAGTGGACATGGAAGTCAGCACTTAGAGGCGACAGTCTGTTTCATGCTAGTGCAATCGTCAGGCAACTGACGATTGCACTAGCATGAAACAGACCGTCGCCTCTAAGTGCTGACTTCCATGTCCACTTTTATATTTACACACGCTCTATCTCTGATATTGAGCACTTTATCCCATAAATATAGCACACTTTAACACTATATTTCTTCATATATATATATATATATATATATATACGTATGTATTACATGAATCATTCATACAAAAAGCAGATAGTGAAGTTAATGATATAAATGGAGAGAATTCATCTTCCCAAACAAATTTATTAAATACATTAACCTACGAACTTGTAGATGAATGTTATGTTCCCTGTTTTTAATAAATTCCAGTTGCATAAGGTCTTTTTATACAAGCTTTCGTCTGTTCATACAGACATCCTCAGGTATGGAAATAGATTTGTTTTTTTACATCCAGGTAATAACGGGACAACGAAATATTAGATGTGATCCGAAATATGGTTTTTTTAGAAATGTGTTATTGTTAACGGTAAGAAATTTTGGAGCGGGAGGTTGAATTTTTTTTTTAAATTTAAGAGTGTGGTTTTTTTTTTATTAATATGGTAATAGGAGAATTCTTTTGTTTTAGTAGTTTTTTTCTGTATGAACATTGAAAATTTGCAGAGGCCTAGATTTGATCCATTTTTTAAAAAATAATTTCACCCAAGGCGATAATGCCTCTAAGACGCAATGGATTACTGAGAGGGAAAGAGAATACAAAGACTATGGTGGGAAGTAAAGATAACAAAAGTTATTTGCTTTTGTTTAGTGGCATACCAACCTCTATGGTTATTTAATATCGAAATCTGATCTGAGCACAATTTTATTGCTTCAACTAAATATATTTTAAAAGTAAATGAATATTTTCAACTACAGATAAAATTTATTACAGGTCATTTTGCTTTAAAATTTATTGTTGATAATTTTGCTTCAAAATATATATCTGGTTATTTTGGTTTGAAATGTATTGATTGTTATTTTGATTTAAAATTTATTGTTAGTCATTTTGCTTTAAAATCTATATCTGGTTATTTTGCTTTAAAATCTATATCTGGTTATTTTGCTTTGAAATGTATTGCTTCTTATTTTGCTTTAAAATTTATTGTTGGTCATTTTGCTTTAAAATTTATTGTAGATCATTTGGCTTTAAAATCTATATCTGGTTATTTTGCTTTAAAATATATATCTGGTTATTTTGCTTTGAAATGTATTGCTTCTTATTTTGCTTTAAAATTTATTGTTGGTCATTTTGCTTTAAAATTTATTGTAGATCATTTGGCTTTAAAATCTATATCTGGTTATTTTGCTTTAAAATATATATCTGGTTATTTTGCTTTGAAATGTATTGCTTCTTATTTTGCTTTAAAATTTATTGTTGGTCATTTTGCTTTAAAATGTATTGTTGATCATTTTGCTTTAAAATGTATTGTTGGTCATTTTGCTTTATAATGTATTACTGATTATTTTGCTTTAAATCGTATTATTGGCCATTTTGCTTCAAAATGTATTACTGGTTATTTTACTTTAAAATATATTGTTGGTCATTTTGCTTTAAAACATATTGCTGGCTATTTTGCTTTAAAACTCATTTCTGGTCATTTTATTATAAATAGGCAATGTAAGTCCTTTTTATATGAAAATATATCCCTTGTATATTTACTATAAGTATATATTTGTATAATTTCATTTTTTGTTTTTTTGTGGTTCCCTATTTGCACATAACTGGGACCCTAACAGGTGCTACCACCCTATGTTTGAGTGAAAACAGCAATTAAGAGATGGTTTCAGGCTCCTCAAAATCTCCAATCTCCGGATCAGAGGCCTTGCTGCCGGATGTAGTTCATCGTCATACCCAGGACTTGACAATAAAATAATAGGATTCAGGGAGACAGACGATGGCATTTGATGTTGCATTTTTGAAGATCGTAGGTGACAGGGAAACTTGGAGTAACGATTTAGATCTGAGCCCCTCAACACTACTGGTTATTATATATATATATATATATATATATATATATATATATATATATATATATATATATATATATATATATATATATATATTATTCTATCTGTAATTTTTTGAAGTGAAAGATAATCTTTCTGATAACTACTGGCTTTTAAACTATCTCATGAATACGAAATTATTACTCGTCTTGCTGGACAGACAGTACTTGGTCTGAAATGTGAGACACAACTTAAACACTATTCTTTTCCCTTCAGCTGACTGGAGCCAATAATTGCCGGTGAGAGAAACGCGCTTGGATTTAGGTGTCACGTGATGGATCTTTGGCAGTATTTAACCGTAGAAATGTATGAGCTGACCAACAGATTAATTCTCGAGGAAACAAAAAAAGAGAATGGAAATTCATAATGGAATCGAAGGAGAAATAGGAATGAAGAAGAGGGGAGGGAACATAAAGAAGATGCTTTTAGAGATCTGATACCATTAAAACCAATTGTACCCACAATACTAGTAATGAAAAAAAAAAAAGAAACACCATTTAACACACATGCACTACACTTTCCCGTAGGATGACTTGTCACTCATCGATCCTCGCAGCATAATCAAAATAAAGCTATTAACATGCGACAAATATCAGTGAATAATACCAAAATATTATAAGCACCACGGTTAACGAAAAACTCAACATTCTAAAAGCTATTATTATACAAAATACCCCCTACACACACACATTAAATCGAATATCTTTCACCAGACAAGGCGCCATCTTGAACTGTGTATAAAATATTTAATGTACATACAAAAGTATAAGAATACGAATAAAATATTTCATATATTCTTTTCGAGAGCAATAGAGCCCTGTGAAAATATTTTAAACACGACGTCACTTATACGAAAAAAGTATGTTTGAATTAAATTTAAATTTTGATCTCCCAGAAAAAAATGCCAACATATAATAAAAAATTTGTTTTTTGCAATCACATCATCCCAAGCAAGGCAATAAAGCCACTAGGATACAAAAATTTATATAATGTTAAGAGATTATGAGAAAAATTTATCTTAAGGGCAGAGAACAATAAAAGAACAAGAATTAAGAATACAGAAGATATCGATTGACATTGCATTTAATTTTGTAAATATCAAATTTGGTTGGGAATTGAGAAGTGCGACAGAAGAAACTATTAGCATAGAACTTACGGTTCCCTCTAGCCAATTTGACTGTAGCATGGTGAGACCTTACCGCCAATCTAGTACTGCACTTAAATTCATAAAGTCTTGGTACCATAGGGGAAAGTTCATCAGAACAATTACCATGGAATCATTTATAGGAAAGTCAGACGGAAGCTAGGTTACGGCGGCGAGAAAAGTACTGAAGTCGAGATGCCAGGTCAGGAGGGATAAAATTGCAGATTTTTTCTTTCGATCTTACCAGGAATCTCTAAATATACAGCATGTGCAGAAGGCCATATGTGGCAGCAATATTCAAAGCAAGGACGAATGGTAGTCTTATAAATGTGTAAGATAAATTCTTTTGGGGGATTTTATCAAGAATCTCTAAATATATAACAGGAGCACCAGACCCGATGTGGCAACAATGTTGAAAGTAAGGACGAATGGTAGTCTTATAAATATGTAAGATAGATTCTGGCGAGAAAAATTGTCTATCACAGCATAGAAAACAGACTAAAAATAATAGCGGTGTCAAGGAAAAAACTTCTTTTTCACACTCAGTTTTTATTTGTGTGTAGGAAGGTCCAAAGTTAGCAAATATTCTATATGCCTTTTATTTTTCTTTTCTTTTCAGAGTTTAAAAAATTAAAAATAGACATAAAAACGTATGGGAAAAGCTCATATATACATTTTTATATATCCGAAAAATTGGGAAGAAAATTCGTGTGATTCGAAATGAGTCACACGAATTTGGGTGGGGGGAATTTGAAGTCTTTGAGGATACAATCAAACAAATGTGATGTTTATATTGATGTAACAACACATGTGCGTCAATTTGCGGGGGATTGAAATTTTCAGCTTAAATTTTTTTATATTAATAATGTGTTTTTTTTCGGTATAAAATCTCACCAGTTTCATTTAGTTTCCTTTGTTTATATTTTTACCACCTTTGTTAGTAAGTATCCCAAATTTTGTTAATAGAAGGTCAACCGATAAAGGAGAAATACTGTAAGAATCTGGACGTAAATTTACTGTCGTTGATGAAGCTATTTAATGCCAGTCTTTAACACTACATATAATGATTCTCTATCTACACTGACAACGCTAAAATGAGAAAACTAAAATAGGATAGCTTAAAATTCAAAACATTACAGTTGAATATCACTCCGGTTACATATACAATAAAGATAAACTCTTAAACCAGATAAACCACTCCGTCGTAAAAACGAACATTACAAACCAGTACTGCTGTAACCAAGGGAAGGATACTGAATAGAATAATCACACGATGGTTGGCAATGATCGATAATACTTAGGACATTGAGTCAACTGCTTCGTCCACCGCAAAGAAAGTCGGCTCCCTGTGCCGCGCCAGCAAACTTTTCGCCCCGGAATCGATCCTTCAAATATACAAATCAACCATTCGCCCTAGCATGGAGTATTGCTGCCATATATGGTCAGGAGCCCTTTCTGTTTACCTCGGGGTTCTTGATAAGATCCAGAGACGGATATACAATGTAATTGGCCCTGATCTGGCATCTCGTCTGCAGCCGCTCTCTCACAGACGCGCCGTCGCCTCTCTCTGTCTTTTTTACAAGTACTTTCACGGTAATTGCTCCGATGAGCTGCTTTCGCTGGTTCCCAGACTTCATGAATTCAAGCGTCCCGCTCTCAGCCTTTCACTGTCGAAACTGTTAAATGTAGCCGTCTCTTCTACTCCAATAGCTTCATATCTCACACCTCTCGCCTGACAACTATAATCTCCAACTATTCAGATGTAATGTCAATCGACATCTCCAGTTGCCTTGATCTATCCACTATCCTTCTCCCCATCCTTTCCTCTATCACTCCTATCTGCTCTCGCTCAAAATCTTATGTAACCCCTTGCGTGCTAGTGGCTTCCCGCCTTGCTTGAGGTGAAATGCTTAAAAAAACAAAAAACAAAAGAACAACGCTTTTAAGATTCGCCAGCGGCGCGTAGAAATAGTATTCAACTACTATTCAAGTGAATTCCACAATGAATCTCCAGCTGCATGATATCTATCAACCACCTCACACAGTCAGATGTGGCACAAGAATTTTTATCAGTTTTTATCCTGAGACGAGACTCTGCACTTCGACATAGCCTCGTCTGGTGATCGTCTCTGCCCGGAGGCAAAGAGTTTGATCAGCACAGCTGGATACGAACTTCCAACTGGATGATATCTACCAACCGCCCCACCTGATCAGATGTGGCACAAGGCCGAATTTAATGTGCGGTGCCGAGCCCGTAGCTGTTTCCTGAGACGAGACTCTGCACTTCGACATAGCCTCGTCTAGTGATCCTCTCTGCCCGGACGCAAAGAGTTTGATCAGCAC
>OZ038498.1:105140026-105142526 GCA_964036315.1 Acanthosepion esculentum | reverse complement strand
GTCTAATTTTCCCACCATTCATTCATTCTTTCTTTCTTTCTTTCTTTCTTTCTAGTTTAATTTTCCCACCATTCTTTCTTTCTTTCTTTCTTTCTTTCTTTCTTTCTTTCTTTCTTTCTATCTTTCTTTCTAGTTTAATTTTCCAACCATTCTTTCTTTCTTTCTTTCTTTCTTTCTTTCTTTTCAAGCTCTCTTTTGTCTTATTCACCTTTCCTTCTTTTTTCTTCCTCTCCTTCTTTCTTTATATATTTAAGTATTTGTGATGCTCATTTCTTCACTTACCAACACTTTCTTTGAATTCTCCTTTCTTTCTTTCTTTCTTTCTTTCTTTCTTTCTTTCTTTCTTTCTTGTTTCAATAATCTCTAAAGCTTATCTTTCCTTCCTCTTCGTTATGACTATCAGTGAAAGTTGATGGAGGCGAAGGAGAGTCACATTCTCATAATATCTGTCTATCTATCTATCTATCTATCTATCTATCTATCTATCTATCTATCTATCTATCTATCTATCTATCTATCTATTTCTGTTCACAGTCTACCTATCTATCTATCTATCTATCTCAGTCTCTTTATCTATCTATCTATCTATCTATGTCTTACTTCTTCATATCTATCTATCTATCTATCTATTTCTGTTTTCAGTCTATCTATCTATCTATCTATCTATCTATCTATCTATCTATCTATCTATGTCTTACTTCTTCATATCTATCTATCTATCTATCTATCTATCTATCTATCTATCTATCTATTTCTGTTCACAGTCTATCTATCTATCTCAGTCTCTTTATCTATCTATCTATCTATCTATCTATCTATCTATCTATCTATCTATCTGTCTTACTTCTTCATATCTATCTATCTATCTATCTATTTCTGTTCACAGTCTATCTATCTATCTATCTATCTATCTATCTATCTATCTATCTATCTATCTATCCACCTATCTATCTATCTATCTATCTATCTATCTATCTATCTATCTATCTATCTCAGTCTCTTTATCTATCTATCTATCTATCTATCTATCTATCTATTTCTGTTCACAGTCTATCTATCTATCTATCTATCTATCTATCTATCTATCCACCTATCAATCTATCTATCTATCTATCTATCTATCTCAGTCTCTTCATCTATCTATCTATCTATCTATCTATCTATCTATCTATCTATCTATCTATCTATCTATCTATCTGTCTCCTTTTATTCAAGCTCTCCTCTATCTTATTCGCCAGTCCTTGTTCTTTCTTTCTCTCTTTATTTCTTTAATTCTTTCTTTCTTTCTTTTTTTTCTTTCTTTCTTTCTATGGATAAGTGGACATTTCTTTTTTCCCTTTTCTTCCTTTTTTACTTTTTACTTGCATGGGGATATTTCATTTTTACTTCTTTTCTCTTTCTTTCTTTTTTTCTTTCTTTCTTTTTTCTTTTTTCTTTCTTTCTTTTTTTCTTTCTTTCTTTCTTTCTTTCTAGTTTAATTTTCCAACCATTTATTATTCTTTCTTTCTTTCTTTCTTTCTTTCTTTCTTTCTTTCTTTCTTTCTTTCTTTCTTTCTTTCTTTCTAGTTTAATTTTCCAACCATTTATTATTCTTTCTTTCTTTCTTTCTTTCTTTCTTTCTTTCTTTCTTTCTTTCTATTTTAATTTTCCAACCATTTATTATTCTTTCTTTCTTTCTTTTTTCTTTTTTCTTTCTTTCTTTTTTCTTTCTTTCTTTCTTTCTTTCTTTCTTTCTTTCTTTCTTTCTTTCTTTCTTTCTTTCTAGTTTAATTTTCCAACCATTTATTATTCTTTCTTTCTTTTTTTCTTTCTTTCTTTCTTTCTTTCTTTCTTTCTTTCTTTCTTTCTTTCTTTCTTTCTTTCTTTCTAGTTTAATTTTCCAACCATTTATTATTCTTTCTTTCTTTCTTTCTTTCTTTCTTTCTTTCTATTTTAATTTTCCAACCATTTATTATTCTTTCTTTCTTTCTTTTTTCTTTTTTCTTTCTTTCTTTTTTCTTTCTTTCTTTCTTTCTTTCTTTCTTTCTTTCTTTCTTTCTTTCTTTTTAGTTTAATTTCCCAACCATTCATTATTATTCCTTTATTCTTTCTTTCATTTTAGTTAAATTTTCTAACCATTCTTTCTTTCTTTCTTTCTTTCTTTCTTTCTTTCTTTTCTTAGCCTTCCTTCTTTCCTTTATTTTTTATTCTTATCAATTTTATGTTGTTTAATTCTTTCTTTCTTTCTTTCTTTTTAGTTTAATTTTCTAACAATTTATTCCTCATTCTTTCTTCTTTCTTCGTTTTTCTTTCTTTCTTTTTTCTTTCTTTCATTTTATGCGTAAGTGTACATTTATTCTTGCTTTTTTCTTTCTTTTTTTCCTTTTTACTTGTAGGGGGACATTTCGTTTTTATTTCTTTCTTTTTTTTCTTTCATTCGTTTTATGCGTAAGTGGACATTTCTTTTTCTATTCTTTCTTTTATTCTTTATTTCTCTTTGTTTGTACGTAGGCAATTCTCT
>OZ038498.1:105027526-105127526 GCA_964036315.1 Acanthosepion esculentum | reverse complement strand
CTAAGTTAGATTAATATATAGCAAAAGAGATAGATAGATATGGGCAAACTAAGTTAGATTAATGTATAGCAAAAGAGATAGATAGATATGGGCAAACTAAATTAGATTAATGTATAGCAAAAGAGATAGATAGATAGATAGATAGATATGGGTAAACTAAGTTAGATTAATATATAGCAAAACAGGTAGATAGATATGGGCAAACTAAGTTAGATTAATGTATAGCAAAAGAGATAGATAGATATGGGCAAACTAAGTTAGATTAATGTATAGGGCAAACTAAGATTAATATATAGCAAAAGAGATAGATAGATAGATAGATAGATAGATATGGGCAAACTAAGTTAGATTAATGTATAGGGCAAACTAAGATTAATATATAGCAAAAGAGATAGATAGATAGATAGATATGGGCAAACTAAGTTAGATTAATATATAGCAAAAGAGATAGATAGATATGGGCAAACTAAGATTAATATATAGGGAAAGAGATATATAGATATGGGCAAACTAAGTTAGATTAATATATAGCAAAAGAGAGAGATAGATAGATAGATAGATAGATAGATAGATAGATAGATAGATGAGCGGACTTAGATAAATATGGGTGGAGAGAGAGAGAGAGAAAGACAAATACAGAACAACCTAGCTATTTAGCCATGGACAAAATGTGACAGATAAATATGAATATAGATATGTGCAGACATATATATATATATATATATATATATATATATATATATATATATATATATATATAGAGAGAGAGAGAGAGAGATAGTGAGAGAGTGAGAGAGAGAGAGAGAAGATAGAAAAATACATTGAAACTATTTCATGAAAATACATGATTCCATTTGCTTATACACAAGAGCAAATATTCAGAAAGACACTTACGTTGATAAATGATGCATGTATTAATTACCCGACCCAAAATACATTTGCACGTCTACAGTTTTGCATCAGAAATGAAATTATCGCCATTGCAACATGCCCATCAAAGACGCATGATACTTAATCACACTGCTCGTCATTCAACATATATTTGGTTGCCTTAGCAACGGACAGGCTTTTGGAATCTTTTCCCGCGTTACATAATGGGGTCTCTTATCAAAAATCGGAAAAATACTGCACCCAATGTTTTAAAAACTGAACAAAAATGGCTCTGAAAAAATATATATTCTTGCATTTAGAATAAACTATTTTTACTTCTAAAGAAGGAATTCGTTTGTTTGATTTGCTTTTTGACAGTGAGGTCTACCCTGTACAAGGCCCGAGCGCCACTCGAGCTAGAGGGTTTTCATAGTAAGAGGCAGTTTGTACTGACAGGAGGGGGAAGATAACCGTTGACTCTAGATTTCAAAAGGTTAAGATAGAAGTGATCGGGAAACATCCTCTTGGGAGTCGGTTGCGCAGAATTGTGGTTCACGGGGAGTAGCTGTTTGAATGGAACTTACTTCTCAAAAAAAGTTATATGGAAGGATATGGGCAGATTGTTACAATGTGATTGTCAAGCCAGGTTCTAGACATGAAGTTTAGGACACTAGGGACCAAAGAATGAACATTTTCCATGGAAGTAGCTACAGAGTCGTCAGTGGCTTGCCACATCCCGTCTGTGAGAGAGGCGTTAGAGGATGGAAAGGAATTAGCCAGCCATAAGGACTCGGAGACGCTTTTGGACTGGAAAAGATGGCCAATGAAACTCCCGCCTAAATATGACAAGGATACTTCATTTTAGGCCTGACCTATCTCTTATAAAAGTAGATGATAGCAGGAGTCAAGTACTTTTTTTTTAAGCATTTCACACCAAGCAAGGTGAGGAGCCACTCGCACGCAAAGGGTTTCAGAAGATTTGGAGCGAGAGCAGATAGGAGTGATAGAGGAAAGGATGAGAAGGATAGTGGATAGATCACGGCAAGGGGTTACAGAAGATTTGGAGCGAGAGCAGATAGGAGTGAAAGAGGAAAGGATGAGGAGAAGGATAGTGGATAGATCAAGGCAAGGGGTTACAGAAGATTTGGAGCGAGAGCAGATAGGAGTGATAGAGGAAAGGATGAGGAGAAGGATAGTGGATAGATCAAGGCAAGGGGTTACAGAAGATTTGGAGCGAGAGCAGATAGGAGTGATAGAGGAAAGGATGAGGAGAAGGATAGTGGATAGATCAAGGCAAGGGGTTACAGAAGATTTGGAGCGAGAGCAGATAGGAGTGATAGAGGAAAGGATGAGGAGAAGGATAGTGGATAGATCACGGCAAGGGGTTACAGAAGATTTGGAGCGAGAGCAGATAGGAGTGAAAGAGGAAAGGATGAGGAGAAGGATAGTGGATAGATCAAGGCAAGGGGTTACAGAAGATTTGGAGCGAGAGCAGATAGGAGTGAAAGAGGAAAGGATGAGGAGAAGGATAGTGGATAGATCAAGGCAACTGGAGATGTCAATTGAGATTACATTTGAATAGTTGGAGATTATAGTTGTCAGAGAAAGAAGAATAAGGAAGGGAGTTCCACAGGAGAGAGGTGCGAGATATGAAGCTATTGGAGTAGAAGAGACGGCTACATTTAACAGTTTCAAGTGAAAGGGTGGGAGCGGGATGCCAGCCTCGTAGGACGCTTGAATTCGTGAAGTCTGGGAACCAGCGAGAGCAGCCGATCGGAGCAATTACCGTGAAAGTATTTGTAAAAAAGACAGAGAGAGGCGACGGCGCGTCCGTGAGAGAGCGGCTGCAGACGAGATGCCAGATCAGGGCCAATTACGTTGCATATCCGTCTCTGGATCTTATCAAGAACCTCGTGGCAAAGAGAAGGGGCTCCAGACCATATATGGTAGCAATACTCCATACTGGAGCTGTACAGGTAAGCGACCCTTTTTTTGGCATCTTTAGCGCTGTATCCTATGTACGTGTTCCTCTTGAGGTCAGGTGTCAGTTTAAGGACCAATAGTGGGGGACATCCATTCATCGTGACTGATGGGAGTTCGCTGGCCGATTGGCAATGAAGCAATGTATCTAGTTTGGTTTTGAGACATTGTACCAGTTTTCCCTCCCACGGAGATGTTTTAGCTAGATCGGAGGAGAAATCAGCCGCCTACCCCTTGTCATCACGAGTTTTGAAGGGGCACCCATATATCCTTGTATCATCGTCACAGATATTCCCAAATAGTCTGAGACACGGTGGTGTAATGGATAGCGTATAAATTAATTTGTGCGCATTATTCATCATCTCTCAGTTGCGACTCTGTCCTTGCACAGAGTGAGATCAGGGGCTTCTCTGTCAAAGAACCGAGGGGCCACTGAGAAAATTATACTGAAAGGTGCTCAGCCCTGGGGGACAGCTGCCCGAGGCCGCGCCCTCCCATTGCACCAGAGGGAGGGATCGGTGCTCGCACCGAAGCCAGCACCATCGACGGTTGCGGGGTCCGTGGGCAATTTTTTCCCCATCCGGCTGCACGCGCTCGGGTCCCCACTTTAAAATGACCTTGTGTGAGTAAACACTGTAATGGATAGCGGTTCGGATTGAGGAATCGAAGAGCCGAGTTCGAATTCCAGTCGAATCCATTGCATTCACTTGTTCTAATACCCTTGGGAAAGGTGTGAATGCTCTTCTTCTCCCTCCAGAGATGCCTGGATAGATTGGGTTTTATAGCCCTGAATGAATACAAAACCTGTGGAGGGTTGTTTGGGGACCTTGTGGGACCTTCAAAAAGTGTCGTTGGTTCTGCACAAAGTCTTCACCACTATAATCAATATATATATATATATATATATATATATATATATATATATATATATATATATATATATATATATATATATATATATATATATATATATATATAATCGAAGGGCGAACTAAATATTTTTATTTCGATATATTCTTAAATAAAAATTATTATGAGTTTTATATATAATTTTTTATTATTATTATAACCGTAATTTGTACAGTATACAAGCCGGGATATTAATCAAGTGGGGAGAGGCTCAGATATTAAGTTTTAAAGACTCGGTATGTTCCTGAGGTAGAGTAATGGATAGGCGCTCGGACTGAGGAATCGGAGAGCCGAGTTCGAATTCCAGTCGAATCCATCACATTCACATACGTGCTAATACTCTTCCTCTTTCCCCAGCTATAGGTAAATAGCAGGATGGCAACTGGTCTACTCCAGAAATAAGTGGCAACCTACTGCGGGAAAAAAATCTGAAAGATGCATGATCGCCTAAGCGTGTATCACGCATGGGGCCAAACTTATGCGTTTTGGCTTATAATTTATGTAAAGTAAAAAGTGTGAAATGATACAAAAGGCAGTCAATTTCATTTTGTTTACAGCAGACAAACCGAGCAGTTGATTTTTTAGCAGGGGCCAAGGAGCTCTGGCTAGCTGGGGATAAATCGGCCTCCCCCAGCAGCTTACATGCACATCATGTCGTTTCCCTTTGGGAATATATCTTTCCCAGATATAGACAAAAACTCTGGCTCGCAGTCCTCATTTTAGGAAAATCCAAGACTCGCCGTCTCCCTTCGTGAATTATGTCTTCGCCTGAAACATAATAGCTCAATCTGGCCAGTTTAAATCTGAAATCCTAAACATACCTTCTCCAGAAACACCGAAGAATCTCTTTTTGTTTCTCCTTACGCTGTGTAGATATATGATATATTATTATCCGATTATTTTCTCTGTAAATATGTATATCTAGTTTTGTGTATGTCTTAGTATTATAAAGGTCTCTCTGAGAAGAAAGCATGTTTGCCATTTCGTTTCTTTTCAGTTATTCCGTTCTGTCCCTGAAATATGGTGTTATTATACCATGGATATAATAATTCATATCAATATGGCTGACGCTCAATTCCAACTACATTGAATCAATAGCTTTATCTGTCGCAAGGAAATTTATGTCGCACCAGAATGTTTTTCTCGTCCATCCTTCAAATCTACAAATCTGTCATTCGTCCTTGCACTGAATACTGTTATCATATATGGTCTGGCGTAAAAGTAACCATTTCGATCATTTTGGTTGCCATGGGTTTTGCAGTAAATCACTAAATCATCTAGAACTTTTGTATTGTCCTCTCAGATTACACCAAAACCTCAGAAAATAACGAATAATATCGTATTTATTGTCTGTGGAAATTATAGAATATAAAACAACTTTGCTAAAAACTTATACCTACTTTTCTGACGAAAACAATGCCGTTCTGAACATTTTGGCCGCAACTGTATATAATTCAAAAGTTTAAGGGAACCCTTGTAATTTTCAAAAAGTTTGAGGTCACTCTTGTAATTTTTTAAATTGTGACAAGAAGTAGGCGTGTTTTTTACGTTAAACAAGAAAATATTTCATTTACATTTAAAATTCTTTAAATTAAAGAAAATTATTATATATGCTTAAAAAAAGTGAGATATGATTTTTTATTAGAATTTTTATTATGACAAAAAGAAAAAAAAGCATTTCATGACTAAATGTTGCTCTCCACAAAATATCCTCCTTTAGCTTTGATTACTGCAGCACAAATTCTCGTCATTCATTGCAAACGTTTCTCTAAGTATAAGTTTGATAATCGATTTCATTTTTTTTCATTGACTCTAAGAGCTCTTTTTCATTTTTGGGATAGAAATGTTTCAATCTTCAACCTAGTTTATCCCATGCTAATTCTGGTGGTGGCTTCAAATTATTGAACTCTAGTATATATATATTGCACCAGGTCCCTGTATTCGTCCCTCCAAAAAGTATGGATGCCCCTGCACAAAGCCTTCACCACTATAATCAAATCCTGTGCGGGTGTCGGGCTTTCAGTTTCTGGGAACTGATCTGTCTGACCCTCATACGTCGAGTTCGACGGGAGAGTCCATCATATATATATATATATATATATATATATATATATATATATATATATATATATATATATATATATATAATATATATATATATATATAAGCTCATTTACTAAAATATTTTTCATGTCTCTTCCTTCAAAGAGATCTCTACATCATATGCAAGGTAGGCAAGGTAATTTATAATGTTTTTTTTTTTCGTCACTAGAAACACGTGGTTCGATCCAGGCTGAGAGTTACACTAAAATCTCAGAGAATGTGAAACGTAAGTTTCGGTCATTAGAAGGATTCACTTTCAGATTCTTATGTTACCATCACAAAGAAAATATTTTAAAAAATGAATTCCGAAGAACTCCGTATTATTGGCACACAGTTCAAAGAATTTCGGCCTGTGCCAAATTCCTTACAATGCCAGAAATGATATGAGCCAAAATATCCTTGAGAATGTTCTACAGAAATGATGATGCTTTGGCGAAGATGCGAAGAGCAACCAAAGATTTCTAACTACTAAGACCGAATTGTTATGACCATTACATAGTATCAGTAAAATTATTAAACATAAATAATAACTCATTGGAGATCACGTCTCTTCACAGCTTCCCATCATTTGTCTTAATCTCCTTCTCTGTTGTGTCATCCATTTGCATAAGCTTGTTATGCAGGTTTCCTTTTGTTTATCTCTTGCTTTCAATATGCCCTATGTGTGTCGAATTTACCAAGCCTTCTTTCCATATTATGCGTCCAAGAAATTTCAAAGTCTCTTTCTAAGTACCAGAAAACACCACACCGGTACACACATATCACCACCACAAGTATGCCTCCTCAGGAACACAAACATATACGCCGAGACACATAGAAGCCCACGTGTATGCACGCACTCACACCCAAACGCAAACACATACACACGCTAATACAAGTACAAAGACAAAGGACACAGATTGAAACATCTAAGCTCTCTCTCACACACACACATATCCAGAGACAGGCGCACTAACAAATGAAAATGAAAATTCCCCACATGCATGCATACGCATAGACAAACACACACACACACACACACACAGTACACACATGCAAATACACAAAACACATACTTGCCCAAAGCATGCACACCAACATCCCTTCAGAGAAACACACACACATAAACAGAAACACGCAAAAGGACACATACATAAAACACGCTTACATCAAAACAGAAACACACTCGGCCACATACACATAAACACGCTCACAGACGCATACCCATACATAATTAGACACATCCACACACATTGGCTTACGCACACACATACACACAAAAAATCGAATACTCCCAAGAAACACATATATTCACACACATGTAGACACTCATAATTTGCCATATATATATATATATATATATATATATATATATATATATATATATATATATACGCAACCATTCTTGTTCTGTATTTTCTTAAAGACTCTAGTTGACACCCTTTTTTGTTGTTCTCCCCCAGTCTTTCCCTTTGCAATACCCCCAATCGTCAAATATGGCAGATGTTCCCGCCATCGTTTGCAGTCGGTTAGACAGCTGCTACATGTGATTCATTTCTCTTCTCTTTGGATCTTTTCTTTCCTGCTTTTTCAGCAAATCTTCATAACTCAGCAAACAAGCGTTATTGTTCGTGTATTCCTTCAAAATGGACGTGAACGGCGTGGGCGGTGGGGTCGTGGCGGCGGAAATCAAGGCAGATCAAATCAATTTGGTTCAAGATCCGATGCTGTACTGGCGAAAGTCGGCATATTTCGTAGATTTTCGTCCACTTTGATCGAACCTGAAAATATTGATTCCCAAACTCATCATTCTAGAATGTCTGAGTGCGTAGGCTGTCAGAAAAAATACCAAAATATTTGGAGTTATTGTTCAGAATCGGTTCTACGCCTGGCGAATTTCATTGAGCCTTTTCAGTCGATCAATACCAAAAATTTCCTTATAAGAAACCATTAACACTAACATAAAAAAATAAAATAAATTACGTTCATTAACTGTCTATATTTCTGAGATAAGGTATTATATACATCATTTACGTCATTCGAACTATTGTCCTCATCTTTGTCGCCATATTTATTACAACGTTTCGTCCGTTGTACGCTCCGGCCTTCTTCAGGCGGTTGGAATGTCGAACTGAACCCTTTATTTCGCTCACTGGGGTAGACTGTTCTAGTTCCACGTGCCATGTTTAATAGATATCAGTTATCTCCTGTTATTTTTTCCCTCTGAAAGTTCTCCACTTAACGGGGTATTGAACTCACTCTCTTTGGGTCCTTGTCACCGGATCTAACCAACGCCTTTATCCACTGTGCCATGTGTCCTTGAGGACATCTGTGTATGAATTTCTGGGTATTATAAACCTAATGTCTTCAGCAACCATTTTTACCAGTGCTCATATTGCTATTTTTGCTGTTATCATTGCAGTTTTTACCTGTATATATTCTAGTCCACAAAAATCTTCTGAGTCGACCAAGCATAGAAATGAATACAATATGGGAACCAGTAATAAGGAGTCCCAGAGAAAAGCGATAATACAACAAAGTTGCAATATGAGCTCTGGTAAAAGAGGGAGTGATGAATGAATAAATTAATTAAATTCTTTACAATCTTTTTGGGAATTTAGAAAACTAACTTCATGGCGACTTTCTTAAAGAACATTGAAAAGCGTAAACTTCAATTCTTTCGTTGTTTCAATTCAAACCGATTAAAAACCTTTACGAAAATAGTTTTATCAAGCCAATGAATCAGTCGAAAGAGATGATAATAAACTTATGTTAATAAATAAATCCTAATTAATAATTTCCTTATTTTGGGGCCCATAAATCCGGACGTGGATGACCTGTGAGAAGCCAGTGTTGGATATTGCTTTCTCCTTTAGTAGAGCCCCAATTTAGTACAGCCATCATTCGAATATCAGCTTCCAGTAAATGAATGTCTTAGACAGAAATGCTCGTGAAAGACAACACTGATTCGATCTGGCGGTACGATTTCAAATCATTGTATCTCGAGTGAGCTTGTGGATGTTAACAAGGTCGTGGGTTTTGTGTGTATTTGTTTTTTTTTAGATGAAGCTGCTTGTTTAACAAACAAACAAAGAAGATAGAAGAGGCATATAAAAATAAGTTTCTCCTACAGACGTTTATTCCTTTTATGTTGGCTGGATTGAAAGAAAGTTAAACGTCTCTTGAATATGTCCGTTTTTCTTTTTGGTTCAGAAATTATGGGAAGTAAGCATAAGAACGGGTAAAGATGGTCAAGCTCAAGTTAGCTTCACAATCTCTATTTCATAAATAAGGCCACTTAAACACTAACACGTTGCAAAGTGGAAAGAGCAAGAGTCTGTCCTTTCCGAAAGTGGGGTTATAAAATCGCTCATGTGACCAGAAAATGTTTCTTTTTATAACATTCTTCATGGAAAAATTAATTTTTTTAATTTGTTATTATTATTTTATTTATTGGTTAAATTTTCATTTTAGCACAAGTTTTTTTGTGGGCCTTTGAGAGATAAAACTGGCCAAACAAAATTAAAAAAAAATGAAACTGTGTTTACAAATGGCTCAGAACTGAACAGAAAATGTCTACTTTCGAATTTGTTTCGCTTCAGAAAACGATAATGACCTTGAGAGGTATCAAGCTTCTCTGGTAACAATATTATCGTCGAAAGGGCATGGATATACGTGGTGCAGCTATTAATATTCCAAGGTTGCGATATATATAAGGGGAAATAATTTGGCTTGTCTATAACTGGAAATTTGTTTAGAAGATAGCATTGTGTCGATTTTAATGCTGACTTCAGAGGAAAATTCGTCACGGATTTGCTCGATATATTTTTGGAAATGCAGTGGGGATATTTTTTATACTCATAAGCCTAATATAGCTATACATAAACTGATCTGTATGGATAAAAAGATAGAAAACCAGAGATATGAAGATTGAGCGACAGGAAGAGAGTAGACAAGATAGATAGATAGATAGATAGATAGATAGATAGATAGATAGATAGATAGATAGATAGATAACAGACAGAGACAGATAAAAACCATTTTGGTTCTCACCAGTCGAAGTGCTATTTAAATGCACTGAAACGAAGTTGCATCTTCGTAGTGAGTAAATTGTTTTTGTCTATATGAAAAAATATAATAAATAAGAGCGATAGATAGACAGACAGATAGATAGAGATAGATAGATAGAGAGAGAGAGAGAGAGAGAGATGACAGAGCGAGATAGATAGATAGATAGATATAAACGGAGAAGATAGATATGAACAGCTTCAGATAGACATATATTATCAGTTATATATATATATATATATATATGTGTGTGTGTGTGTGTGTGTGTATGCGTGTGTGTGTTTGTGTAATTAGACAGCAATTAGATATGTCTGATTGAATAAATTACAAATATTATGTCTGCTTATTTTACCGCAATTCTTTTCATATTCACGAATATTTTTCCGTATATTACAATTAATCAATTTAATAGTAATATAAGGAAAAATATTCGTGAATATGAAAGGACTGTAATAAAAATAAGCAGACATAATTCTACTGTCTTCCATGATCTTCTCTCGTACATTGATATCTGCTCGATGCGTATCCAAATATAAACAAAAGACGTCACACATTATAAAATGGCCGAGGCGATGTGTCACTGGGACGATTAATTAAAAGTCCTGAATCATACACGATCGTCCCAGTGACACATGGCCGAGGCGACTAGGACGTTGGAACAGTGATTGCAAGTTCTCCCGATGTTCTGAGTTCGATCCCGAGCAAAGGCAGTGGCAGCGACAAACAAGAGCGGTGACAACGATAATAGAAGCAACAGCAGCAGCAACGATGGCGTCAAGCAGTAGTAGCAGCAGCGATGGCCTTAATGGAACGAGAACATGGTACCCCCGTAACAATAAAGGGTTGGGTTCGAAATTCCAGACCGACGGTTCCCGAGTTCGAGATGCACCTGAGGAAGGCCGGAGGATCAGACGGAAAGCAACCAAGATGAGGAAGTCAGTCCGATTAACGAAATCCATAACGCATATCATAGTTAGATTTGCTTGAGTAAATGGATGGCGGAACAGCGTATAAAAGAAATTACAAGAAGAAACCATTTATTAAGTGCTACAAAGGGCATGAAACTGTGGCGAGCCACATACGACCCCTAACGAAGAAGAAGGCGAGCGGAAGTTGGAAATAAACAGCTCAATATCATGCGAAAGAGAAAAGCTAAAGACACTAAAATCGTATAATTATCTCATATATATAAATATATATATATATATATATTTATGGCGAGGAAATGGGAAAATTAAAAGTCCTAAAAAAATAATTAAATAAAAATAATAAAAGTTCATCATATTTTCCTTGTTTGTCATCGTCATCGAAACATATTTGAGAGAAAGGTTTCATCAGACACACACGCACACACAAACATATATATATATATATATATATATGAAGAAATATAGTCTTAAGATGTGCTATATTTATGGGATAAAGTGCTCAATATCAGAGATAGAGCGTGTGTCAATATAAAAGTGAACATAGAAGTCAACACTTAGAGGCGACAGTCTGTTTCATGCTAGATGCAAATCATCAGGCCTGACGATTGCATCTAGCATGAAACAGACTGTCGCCTCTAAGTGTTGACTTCTATGTTCACTTTTATATATATATATAGTTAGATTGACGTGAGTTTGTGAGCCTGGGTTTCACGCTCTTTGTGATCGTCAAGTTTGTCTGACTATCGCAAATAACTTGAAACCCTGGGTCACAAACTCACATGAACGCAACGAAATATGTTAGCTCTATCACTTATATTGAGCGCTTTCCAGTAAGTACCGCGTATAATATGATATATAAATTATATATATAAAAATTGCATATATATATATATATATATATATATATATATATATATATATATATATATATATATATATATTTCACACACACACATATATATATATATTGAAATTTTCTACAAAAAGTTTGAAGATAAGACACATTGGTTTAAAAATGACAATTGGAAAAATTTAATTCTTGCCGACGCGTTTCGTCTTTCGATTATATCAAGCAATAAATGCGAAATATGACTACAAAACATTTTCGCTTTCAATGCTTGTCTTGATAAAGTCGGCAGATGAAACATCGTCGGCAAGAACTAGGAATTTTTTTACAATTCTCACACACGCGCGCGCACACACACACACACACACACACACACACACACACACAGAGACATTTACAGTGCTGTTCGATAAAAGTGACTCACCTGATTTTTTTTACTAAATGTCCTCTTCTCCGAGGAAATGAAAGTTGAGCTAAATTCAAAGGATAAGCTATCTAAAATCCGAAGAAGGAGCTTTGAAAGCTCTTTGAATTTAGCAGTAAGTACTGTCAAGCATCCGTTCAGTATAATGTTCTGGGGGTGCTTTTCTTTTCATGGAACTGGTTTCTTAAAACCTATTGAAAAGACCCTCAGAAGCAAGCAGTACAAGAGAATTTTAGAGTCTTGTCTGCTCCCTTCTGCTGAAAGGGTGCAAATCGACCCCACCAAGCTCATTTTTATGCAGGATAATGCTCCCTGTCACAAATCAAAATTGATGAAGGAATACTTTGATGAGAAGCAGGTGAGTGTTATAACATGGCCGCCCCAATCTCCTGACCTTGACTATGTGGTCAGGAAGGGGTCTTGATTTTCAAAAGATAATGTAGTGAAGTTATTTCTATTGTCAGAGAAGACTTAAAATTAGGTTAATATTTCAGAATATTCTGGGGTTTTCTAATTTTTAAAAAAATTGACGTGTATTCCTTTTTACTTTTTAATTACTTGCTTAAATAGTTAATCGTTCTTCTTCTTCTACTTCTTCTTCTTCTTCTTCTGATTATTATTATTATTATTATTATTATTATTATTATTATTATTATTATTATTATTATTATACGAATTCTTAATGAATGGCAAAGGAAATATTTATTTATATGTCTTCGCTTACCCATTATTTCGTTTTTCTTGTTTAGTAGTTAATACTTTTGATTTTTTTCCTTTTTCTTTATATATCTTGGTTTTATCTTACTGGGGTGTTTTATTTGTTGCTGTTTGAATATATATGTACATACATACGGACGCTCACACACGCAAATACAACATATATATATATATATACACTCGAAAGCACACACACACATACAGACACACACACACATATATATATATCAAATATGTGGTGCAGTCCAATTTATATTACAATGAATCATTCATACAAAAAGTAGATTAGTAATGTTAATGATATGAAATGGCAAAACAGCTGCGAAATAACTCTATTTATTGAACAATTTAGTTCATGCCACATTCATTGATAAACTCCAACAAAAAAAATCTCAAATTGCCATATTAGTAAAACAAAGGCACTTACTTAAATTTTCAAAAGAAATTCAACCTTAGCGTTGCGACTGCACGCTCGAAAACCTTTAGCAATAACACATTTAAAAAAAACATATTTCGATTCGCATTTAATCTTTCGTCTCGGATGCTACCGAAATTTTACCAAAAACAAAATAATTTCCATATCTGAGGATGACTAAATATACAGTTGAAAGTACTTGCGTATTAAAGAATAACCTTATATAGCTTATAATTTAAAAAAAAAACAAGGATCATAACATTCATCGAGGGATTCGTAAGGATTCAAGGGATTTAATACACCTTTAAAATTTTGTTTGCGAAAGGATTTCGCCATTTTATATCATTAACTTTACTAATCTACTTTTTGTATCAATGATTCATTGTAATATATATATATATATATATATATATATATATATATATATATATATATATATATATATATATATATGTAATTTTAATAAATTATACATATATACTCTCGCTCACACATAGACGTACAGGCAACATATTTATGTATATATATACACACGGAAACACACACATACACACTTATATATGCGTGTGTGTATACAAACTGATATCGCAAACAGCTAACAAAATATGCATTATATATATATATATATATATATATATATATATATATATATATATATATATATATATATATATATAACCGAGGCTCGTTGGAACAGTTGTTAAGATGTTTGACAACCTGTCAGGGTTTCAATTCTCGGAAGTGGATGCACACTGCTGATGAGTCCCAAATATAGGACGAAACGGCTGTCCAGTGCTTTCTGCATTCTGTTGAGGTTTCAGCCTCGATTAATTAAATATGATATATATATATATATATATATATATATATATATATATATATATATATATATATATATATAAACACGCACAATTCACTCTCATCTTCCGATTTTTAAGTTTAGATTATATCGTCTTTTATTGTGCGTAGTGTCACCACAAATGTATTCACCCATTTCTGGTGTCGGTTTTTAATTTAATTTAGGTCAGCCATTCAGTAATGAATTATGAATCGAAAAATAATTCATATTTATCTGTATCTCACTCATGTAAACTGTCAACTACTCTCTTTAAAATTTCTCTCTGTTGAATTGTAACCCCCCCTTCACTTTTAAGCCTTCCTGTTCTTCTCTCGTCTGTTACCCCTCTCTAGAACTTTCTTTTACCTCTCACATTCCTCCCCCACTCTCATATGTACACTCTCACTAAATTTGATCTTTTTATTCCCGGAGTTATTTTTTCTGATTTCTTTTTGAATTTGTAGGTCTGATGAATTGGATCGTAATTACGATTCCAGTGGAATTATAACCATGGAATATTAGTGTTTAAGCCTTTTTATTATATTCTTACTCTGTCCTGGACATTGAGTTCTACCTGGATTCTATCCTCTTAGAAATTTCATATATATATATATATATGTATGTGTATGTATGTATATATATTTATATATTTTAGATAAATATATATATATATGTGTATATTAACCACTAATATATATATATATATATATATATATATATATATATATATATATGTATATATATGAACTGATATCGCCAACAGATGCAGGTAATTATAGCACCAATTTGGATTTAACTAGACATCCATCTACATCATGTCTAGTCTATGAAAGGCAATGTTTTTAGACGAAGAGAGGCTGAATGACGTACGAATGTCACCAAATTATGCTGCCTGACAATTTTTGATAATAAGCGTGAAAACTAAATATTCCGTTGACAATATTTATATTAGTTTTTCTAAATATGACATGTAGAATTCTGATAGGTGAAGGAAGAGTGATGCCATAAAGTTTTTACGGATATATTTTCTAAGTGGTAATAAAAGTACCAGGCCAGTGAAACAAGAGACAGTGCAATTATCAACGTCTATAAACATTAGTCACTTCCTCTTGCAAAAATAAAACCCGTATTTATCTAGAAACTGATGTTACCCAGTATGGCACAGGTTTCATTTTTCATGACAACTTGGGAAATATAAAACTGTGACATTTTATATGCCAGCCTAAAAAACGAAATAAAAAAAACCCAAATGGGACTGGAAAATCTCTTAATACATGAAGAACTGACAGAAATGCGGTTCTGCAGAACAGCATTTTTTAGGACGGCGGCTGGGATCCCGTCACCTCCGCTTGCCTTATGGGATTCTAATTTAGAAATAATATATGAGACCTGTAACTGGTATGTGCATAAGCACGTTACATGTGTCAGATATTATTATGTGTGATATGTGCATAACCCTCACCGTAAAGCCACTGTTCTAGGAGGAAAAATGGGTGTGCGTACTCCAAAACTTTCGACTAGGGAAGCCTACATCCTACTTAAAGACCACAAATAGGATTTCCTAAACAAGATACCCACAAGAATTATCAACCCAACCAAGTCTGAGACTGGAAGAATTAGTAAAACAATCCTGGAACGTATAAATAAACAAATAAAGGATCAACTCGGCCTAATCCAGTGGGTCGGTACTGCAGAAGTTATTGACTGGTTTAAAAACCTCAATAACAAAAACAGCAGTACCTTCATCCAATTCGACATCGTTGACTTCTATCCATCAATTTCCAAAGAACTTTTCGAAACGGCCTTGGAGTTTGCCGAGTTTTACTCCGATATTTCCAAAAGTGAAATTGATATCATCCTTAATTGTAGGAAATCAATTATGATACATAACCCACAACAATGGATAAAGAAGTCTGGTGAAAATTTTGATATTTCCATGGGATCGCTGGATTCTGCTGAATCATCGGACTTGGTAGGACTGTTTATTCTATATAACCTCACAATCCACAATGACATTAATATTAATAATATAGGGATTTATAGAGATGATGGTTTGATGGTAGTGAATAATTCCACCAGTAGCAAAGTTGATAAGTTGAGGAAATGGATACATAGAGTATTTAAATCTTTACACCTCAAGGTGAAAATTAATTCTAATATAAAACAAGTAGACTTTTTAGATGTAACCTTAAACTTACACTTAAATAATTTCCAACACTTCTTAAAGAATAATGCCAACCCCATTTATGGCCATATAGATATGTATATATATATTACATTGTTAGGGTTCTGTGATATATATATATATATATATATATATATATATATATATATATATATATATCACAGAACCCTAACAATGTAATATATATATACATATTAGGGTTCTGTGATATATACATGTTAGGGTTCTGTGATATATATATATATATATATATATATATATATATATATATATATATATATATATATATATATATATATCACAGAACCCTAACAATGTAATATATATATACATATCTATATATATATATATATATATATATATAATGTTACTCTGTTTTTGATTACATGGAAAATTTCCAAGCAACGACAATATCGTGCATACTAGACGCTGGAAGTGAAAATCGTACCCCAGCTCATGACTTCACACATGACTACGGGAGACTGAAAATGAGAAGTATTAAGTATGGGAAGCCTTATATATGTCTCCGTGATATATATATATATATATATATATATATATATATATATATATATATATATATATATATATATATATATCGTCGAGAGATATTGATATTGTATGTATTCTTCTCAACCTCCTTAAAATGGATCTCTGGAGATTTTAGGTATGAATCTGTTGGTGCCTGGATTCTCAATAGGAGGAGAGTATGAGGTAGCATGCGCATGCGTATTGGTCCAAGTGGATTTTAGGGTGGTAAGAGGGGAATCCGTGCGGCGGTGAGAAAGAAAGAAATGGTCGTCGCGCTGAATGAAATTTCATATTCACTTTTAATAAAAATGAAATTAACTGATGTCCTGGCACGCGTTTTGCATGCCTCGCAACGTCATCGCTTTTATTGACATTCAATTCTCGTTCATATTCAGGGTCTCGCGATATTATATTATTACACGCAAAAACACAACCGGATATATATATATATATGTGTGTGTGTGTGTGTGTGTGTGTGTGTGTGTGTTCTAGTAAGGAACAAGTTATTTTTTATTTATTTTCACCTTCTGCGAAAAAAAATTAAAATCGGGTATAATGTTATTATCATTTTTATTTCCTTTGATTTCTGGAGTTTACACATTTATTTCCGGGTCCCGCCCAGAGACCTAAGGTTAGAAATGGCATCATGACACTTCCCACTGACAAAAAAAATTACAAAGATAAAGCCCTTCGTAAAGTGTGGGCTGTACTTGTCAGAACAATTTTTTGTATCTCTTTGAGGCATGGACTTCCAGGAATCCCTTCAATTAGTCTACTGGAATCTTTTCCAACCAATCCTAGGGCTCCAACTACAATAGGGATTGTTGATGTTCCTATGTGCCACATTTTTGAGATTTCTATTTCAAGGTCCTTGTATTTTGACAGCTTTTTGAATATCTTCAAAGATACATTGCAGTCTGCAGGGACTGCCATATCAATAAGGAAGCACTTTTATCAATAAGGAGGCACTTGTGGTCTTTAATAACAATGTCTGGGCGGTTAGCTTGGATTGTTCTGTCAGTGTGTATTGTGTAGTCCCATAGAATTGTAACAGGTCCTATCTCCGTAACCGGGTCAGGGTGGTGTTCGTACCAGTTTCTTTCAGTTTCCTCCCCGTAGAAGTTGCAGATTTTCCAGTGCAGATATTGGCCCACTCTGTCATGCCGGGTTTTATATTCAGTGGGTGCCAATATCGTGCAACCTGCTACAAGATGATCAATGGTTTCTGGATATTTATCACAGGATCTGCATTTTGGGCTAACACAATATTTTAGTATATGTGCTTGATCATTCCTAGTTAACAAGCACTGGTCTTGTGCAGCAAGGATAAAACCTTCAGTTTCAGCTTTCAACTCTGCACTACGTAGCCATTGATGGATGCGGTTTTTGTTTACGTCAGCTTGTTTGGTACGGGCAGAGTATTGGTCATGAAGCGGTTTATCTTGCCATTGTTTCTGTACCTGGTCGGTTGCATCTGTCTTTATTATTATTATTATTATTATTATTATTATTATTATTATTATTATTATTTCCTTTCATTTCTGTTGTATAGAATTTCCTTCCGGGTCCCAATAAGAGACCTAAGGTCAGAAGTGCGAACATTTTTTAAAGAAAAAATATAGTTAACTTAAGATTACTTCTGTTGACAGACATAGCGTCTTCCAGCAGCCAACCTCTTGGCCCAGAGCAACACTATTTCCTTAAGGCACTTGTAGGCCTCAGTATCGAGTCTTAGGCCCCATGCGATAAAGAATGGAAGCATAAATTCGCCATCACTAATGATCACTCAAAAAAAAAACCTTCGTAATCACCATTAGACTCATCCGACTCTTTCCGAATCCTCTGCACGGTCCTCAAACCTGACATCCAACAACTCTTAAATGTTTTTATTGGAGTTTCCGGTGCGAATGCCAAGCAGTTCAGCATGCAGTTTCCAATCTTCTGGCGCAGGGAGTTGTGTCATGTTGGTCTTTTTTCTTCCAAATAACCCTACCATACTATATAGTCGACAGAATCAAAAACAAACAACGCGCATGCGCGAAATTAAAAATAATAATATATATAAATGACAAATTATTAATCGCAACCTCTAGATATAGATCTGGTTTAACATAGGGCCGGTTTTCTTTCTAGGGAGTTTGGCGCTATAGCATCTTCACAACAAACTATACACACGTTACCGCTTTGATATCTGAGGTAATGTGAATAAATTTCCTTTTCAGATTGTGAAGAGTATTCAGACAATGTGATTGTGACGATAAATCGACCCTGAGACCTTGGAACCCGTTGCTGCAAATCGGCCTTCCTGGCGTAGGACCATCCGGTAATGCTGACAGAAGAGTCCGTCCAGCCGCTTCCACCTTTGACTTCTGCTCACGACAATTCAGGAGTTGACTGGGCCTTCACAGCCATCACCGCCACCGCCACCAGAGGGGAGAAAAAGAATAAGGGGAGACAATGATGATCCCGATGACCAGATACGAGCGGCTAATGACTATTGACGATGTATTACGTATGTTATAGGTCCGTCAAATTTCCGGACATATAACTTTAAAACACTTGCCCCATAAATTCGGCCTTGTGCCACATCTAAGCTGTGCTAAGAAAATCATTTTGGGGATTTCGAGGTGGTGTAATGGTTAGCTACGCTTGGAAAATCGCTATGGGCCTCTGAATCCTCACTAAGCCGCGCTTAGATAATCACTATAAGGCACCTCGACGTGGCGAGCCAGCCTTTCTTGCTAGAACCATTACAGCTGAGTAGTGAGTTCGATCCTCACTGGGTTCACCCTCCTGTTGGCCTTGTGCCACATCTAAGCTACGCTTGGAAAATCGCTATGGGCACCTCGACGTGGTGTAATGGTCAGAAAGCTTGTCTAGCTAGAACAATTACGACTGAGTAGTGAGTTCGATCCTCACTGGGTGCCACATACTTTTGGCCTTGTGCCACACCTAAGCTACGCTTGGAAAATCGCTAGGGGCACCGCGACGTGGTGTAAGGGTAAGAAAACTTGTCTCGCTAGAACAATTACGACCAAGTAGTGAGTTCGATCCTCACTGGGTGATCCATTCTTTCGGCCTTGTGCCACACCTAAGCTACGCTTGTAAAATCACTTTAGCTATGAAACACCGGTTCCCGTACGATCAATGAAGTTAAGCAACGTCAAGCCTGGTCAGTACCTAGATGGGTGAACGCTTAGGAATACCAAGTGCTGATGTGCGGGTCGTGAAATAGATAATGGCTCGCAGAGCCGAGTTCAATTTCCGATTGGGTTCGTTGTATTAATTTAAATAATATAGCAGAAGGACCAGACCATATATGGGAGAAATATTCAAAACTTGTACGACTGGTAGACTTATAAATATGTAAGATAGATTCTGGCGAGGAAGAGTGTATAGCGCGACAGATGGACCTAACCTCCGTAGCATGTATTTATCCTATGAGCTCATCAGATGCGGACAGATATATTTGAGAGGATAAGACGGTTGTATATCGAGCAAAAATATTTCGATGAAAAGGCGACCGGAACAGAAATGTTTTTTTTTCTTCATTTGGAAAAATCAATCGAAAATGTATCATAGAAGTCGACATTTTTTTTTTAACATTCGGTGAAGATCACAGACTGTCAAGAAATATTTTATATTTAAAAAGAAAATGTTGAAATAGAAGACACGTCGAAAGAAAATATGAATTAAAATAAATAAATTATACGGACATTTTTTTCTGTTATTTTATGCTTTCCGAAAGTCTTAAAAAAAAAAAATCCGAGCGTAAAACGTCTGTGGGGTGGGGGTGGAGACACATAGAAAACATAATCGGGATTATCGATTGGATATTGAATAAGGGAAGGGCAAACATACAGAAAAGTATAAAGTAAGGTAAAAGGACATGGGGAGAATAAAAAATGAAAGATGCAGCTTTGAGGATGGAAAGAAAAAGAGATTTAGTAAAATAAAAATAAAATATTTACTTTGAATATTGCTGCCATATTTGATCTTGTACTCCTGCTATCTATTTAGAGATTCTTGATAAAATCCAAAGAACCTGCAATGTTATTGGTCCTGATCTGGCATCTTGGCTTTATTCACTTCCCACCACCATAACATAGTTTGCCTGTGTCTTTTCTATAAATAATTTCGTAGTAATGGTTCTGATGAACTTTACTCTATGGTACATAAACATTATGAAGTCTAGGTGCCATCGATTGGCAACAAGGTCTCATCATTTTCCAGTTGAAATGGCTAGATGCAACCGTAAGTTCTATGCTAACAGTTTCTTCTTCTCGCTTCTTACTTCCCAATCAACCATGAGATTCAATTAATTGAAATGAAATGTCAACCTTCTGTCTTCTTTAAATTCCTCTTTTTTTTATTGCCCTTCCACCTTAATAGTAGTTTTTATCGTATTCTCTAACACACTTGCGTCTTAGTGGCTTTATTGCCCTCCTTGCAGTGAAAGGATTAAAAAAATAGTAGTAGTAATATCATCCATTTTATTATAATTTGACCGAGCAGCTAGTGTTAATTTCGCCTAATATTCATAAAAACTTACTCTTAAAACAATTTTTAAGCAACGTCGAGCATAGTCAGTATCCAGATGGGTGACGGTTTGGGAATGCCACCTGCTGTAAGCTTGAATGTACGGGTGGTGTGATAGATAACAGTCCGGAATTAGAAAATGGATCGGGTCGGGTTCGTTGTATTAACTTACGCTCAAATACACTTAGGAAAGATATGAATGCACGTCTTTCCCCCTCTAGCTATGGGTTAATTAGTAGGACTTGTATCAGTAAATCATTATTATCTTCAAAACATTCTTACGAACTAAAAATATGTTCTGGCTTTAAATAACCTGCAAAAGGTTGACAAACCGTAGAAAATGAATGAATGAAAAATTTAAATGCAGTGGCAATCGTCATGTTCTGCTTGATATCTGTTCTTTTATTGTCCTTTCTCTTCAATAAGGTTTTCTCAGGGTTTTTTTCATTCTGAGTAACAGCTTCCGTCTTAGTGACTTTATCGCCTTGATTATTGTGAAGTGGTTGAAGATCAAAAGACAGCGGTAAGCGTTAGAAAGTGGCGACAAATTGAGACGACATAAAAAAGAAGCAGTATTCTCTTCGTATCGACTATGTTCTTTGTAATTAAGTCGTAAATAATTTCTTCGATTTCCGAATAGAGACGTAAAGCTTATACCGAACCGGGCTCGATTTTGCTATGCGAGTCACCAAGTGAGGTGCGGAGACAATTCTCATAGCTAAAGCCCGGACCGACTTAAATAAACTGAATGTAATCTGGAAACTGTGATCTACCAGACAACCTCAAGCGGAGCTTCTTTCGAGCGACTGTAGAGGCGGTGTTAATGTATGGCTCCACTTCTTGGACCTTAACAAAGACCCTACAGTCTAAGCTGGATTGAAACTACACTTGAGTGAAGAGGGACAACATTTAACTAAATGACAGCTCTATGGACCAATCTCCGATATTTCTACAACTCTGACTTCAAACCAGATGCTGTCTTGTAGGCCATGCCTTTTAACTTCTGAGAGGAAATATGGGTTAACCCCAAAATCTTCTTTCGAGCCGCTGTAGAGCCGGTGTTAATGTATGGCGCCACAGCCTGGACATTAACTAGAAACTGTACAGTCTAAGCTTTGATGGAACCGACACGCGGTTGCTTAGAGCTACTACTACTACTACGACTACTACTACTACAACTACTACTGCTACTACTACTACTAATAATAATAATAAAAGGAACACAAGAACACATTGAAAAAATGCTTGGGAATTGCAGCTTAAGAGAAATACAAAAAATGTCTTGATAAGTACAGGCCGCACACTAAGAAGAACTTTGTCCATGTAACGCTTGTGACGCTATGGGAGTTGGAAAAAGAAATCTGGAAATGTAACCATAGCAACACAACATTACCTACCTATCATATATATATTTAAAAAAAAACATAATTATAATCTAGGCTCTACTTGTGTATTGAGCACTGTTTTTAAACAAATAAAAACAAAAATACTAAAGAACTTCGGATCATGAATCTAACGGTTCTTGCCTAATTTATCAATATATTTGCACGCACGCACGCACGCACACACACACACACACACACACACACATATATATATATGATAAAATATAGTTTTAAGCTATGCTATATTTTTGGGTTAAATCGCATATGTAAATATAAACGTGGACACTGACAAAAATAATATATATATCCATTCCAATTGTAAGATGAAGAGACCTAGCTGCCAATCTATTACTGCGCTTAAATTCATGAAGTCCAGGCACCACAGAGGAAAGTTCATCAGAACAATTCCCATGAAACTATTTTTACAAAAAGCATAGAGAAGCTACATTTACCACGGTGGGAAAATCACTGAAGCCGAGATGCCAGGGTAGAACCAATAACACTGCAGATTCTTTGACTTCTTGGCTAAATTTTAGTAAATCTGTTTCTTTCTCATGCTTTAGCTGTTAAAAGGACGTTTTCCATGCATTATATTTTATTTTAAAAATTTAATTGGATTCAGTAGGAAAGACTTAATGATTCTCCAAAAATTCACATGAACCCTATTCTCTAATTCCACAAGTTTAGAAATTTACCGCTAGGACCCGCGATGTTACTTGCACGGAGCCGAATCACCCTCCTTTCTTCCGTATTCTAGAAGAAGTTCAATGGAGACAGATTTTTTTTCTCAAACAAATGCTGCTTTGTGGAACAGATTCCCATAAACACTGCAATTCTAACCTCTTCAAGTCAAGACCCAATTATCAGTTATCCTCATAATCTTTACTTGAATCTACCCAGCTTTTTAATATATCACTCCACATTCACCATAGCCATTTTAACAGTAACTTTCTCAGATGCCAATAAATAATTCTAAACGTAGTAAGACGCAAATAAAGTAATAAAAATAGTGAAAACTGCAGATAAGTAAATAAAGGAAACATTGGATTGATTTGTCAAGAGGCAAAAGATTTGAAAACCGTGCGTCGATCTAGACCAAAGCGAAGGTGACAGAGATGGAGGAATTCAGAGAGTTGAAGTACAAGTTAAAGACGAAAAAGCTGGGCTGTCACTGTTATCTGTCGACCATCGCAAAGATCTGTTATCTTGTTCAAGACTTCCATCATCGCTTCCTTTAGGGTCGATCAATTCTTTCTCTTTCTTCAGATGTTTGTATTACATAAGATAGGGGCAGAAGCCAAAGAAAAAACTATTTTAAAAATTAGAAAAAAGATTCACTCAGATAAGATGTGATAGAGAGAAATATCAGTCGAAACATGAAGCATAGGTCCATAGATAAGGGTTTCGCGTTGACAAGAAGGAAGAGGAATACAACAAAAATAAGTGAAAAGGGGAGAAAAATCACAGAGAGAAACAAGGAAGACAAAGTTGGGAAGTTGAAAATGCCTGCACAGTATGAAAGGGATCTATTCGATGCAGAATTGGATTTAGAAAAAGATAATATGCGAGTGAAAGTTACATTTCCAGAGAGACCGGTTATGTTACTAAATTGAATACCACGTCGCTTCAAAATAACGTACTGCTAAATAATTCTCTGAACAATGGCAATCATAATGTCTATTACGCAACATACAATGATGTCTACTTACCCACGTTTTCGTGTTACGCAGTTTCAGCTACACGCGGCCAAATCTAGAAAGAAGCAATCCATATAATTTTCTTAACAATATGAAATAGAAATATTATAAGTCTACCGTTAACAGTTAACTGTGTTGTTCAAAAACAGTTATTCTCAACCTGGCAATATCGTCCACCAGTGGGCGATTTTAACTGTTGGGTGAGTAACTGAATAGAGAATAGTGGGTGAATAAAAATGTAGTATTTTGAGAAATGTATTTTAAGATATCTAATAAAAAATATTCAAATGAGATATGCAAAGAAACTGTAAAAAAAATAAGGCTAGTTGATAATAAATGGGTCACATTCATAGATAAGATTTAAATATCCCCGTTTCGGCGTTTAAGTATCTGTCTGTATTTCTGACATGAGGTATTATGTACACTATTTACATTATTCGGACTATTGTCCTCATCTTTGTCGCCATATTTATTACAACGTTTCGGCCTTTCAGTATCTGTCTATATTTCTGAGATGAGGTATTATGTACACTATTTACATTATTCAGACTATTGACCACATCTTTGTCGCCATATTTATTACAACGTTTCGGCCCTTCAGTATCTGTCTATATTTCTGAGATGAGGTATTATGTACACTATTTACATTATTCAGACTATTGTCCTCATCTTTGTCGCCATATTTATTACAACGTTTCGGCCCTTCACTATCTGTCTTTATTTCTGAGAGGAGGTATTATGTACAAAATTTACATTATTCGGACTATTGTCTTCATCTTTGTTGCCATATTTATCACAACGTTTCGGCCCTTCAGTATCTGTCTATATTTCTGAGATGAGGTATTATGCACACTATTTACATTATTCGGATTCGATGGGAGTTGGGAAATGCAAAGTCGGTCTTGGCCTTTTTGCGAACTTGGAGCATGTGCATGTAAATTTTGGTGCAAATCCGTCGAAAAGTTCAGCCGTGCATTCGTCACACACACACACACACACACACACACACGCACACACACACATCCTGCCTTTTATAGATAGAGATATTACAGGTAAAATCTTATGCTTTATAAGATCTACTGGTGATGGTGATGACTATAAATCATCACGTCTTTTAAAAGAATTCCTCTCTTATTTTGGCGTTTCTTACAAAAAAATTGTATTCGTCCGTTGCATCTTACGTCATTTTCGCTGACCCCCCCCCAAAAGGTTTGGTAATTATAACAGTTGAATGAATTGTCCTATTTTGATATTAAACTGAGCGTAGCATAAGACAGAATCTCATAGTTGTAGCTTCTGTCAGGTTGAAATAAACTTGGATACCTGAGAGTAGGTCAGTTGAGCTTGTTAAAATTGCTTTAAGCTAGTTCTGATTTCATATTGTGAGACAGTTTTTTCAAGCATTTCACTCCAAGCAAGGCGGGAAGCCACTAGCACGCAAGGGGTTACAGAAGATTTGGAGCGAGAGCAGATAGGAGTGTTAGAGGAAAGGGTGAGGAGAAGGATAGTGGATAGATCAAGGCAACTGGAGATGTCGATTGACGTTACATTTGAATAGTTGGAGATTGTAGTTGTCAGGGAAACAGGAATAAGGAAGGGAGTTCCACAGGCGAGAGTGAAGCTATTGGAGTAGAAGAGACGGCTACATTTAACAGTTTCAACAGTGAAAAGGTTGGAGCGGGATGCCAGCCTCGTTGGACGCTTGAATTCATGAAGTCTGGGAACCAGCGAAAGCAGCTCATCGGAGCAATTACTGTGGAAGTATTTGTAAAACAGACAGAGGGAGGCGATTAAAGACATTATTGATTGAGACAGTGTTACTTTTGTTTAAAAACAGATCTTATATTTAATACGACATTTTAAGTTTAAAGGCATATTCCATTCGACTATTTCTGTTTTGTTTAAAAGACATCTCTTATCGTTTTCATATTTAAAAATGATAATCATTTGAACGCCAGTCGAACTCTTTAAATCCTGCTTTATGCTATTACTTTTCTCTAATTAGAAGACATTTCTCTTCATTACTAGACATAGACGTAGTTCATTGATCAACAAGCCTGCGTCTCTGGATCAATTACTTCGTGAGTTCGATCCTCGTTGAATGCTGCATATTTTCGGCCTTGTTCCACACCTAAACAATATTTACGGCGCTTCGATGTTGTGTTATTATACATCCGACAGCAAGGCCACTGATCGGGAGATTGGAAATTTTGAGGAGCGTGGAACCACAATTCCTGTTTTTCCCAGGTTCATCCTAGCTCGGGTTGGTAGCACCTGTTAGGGTCCCAGCTCTGGGCGAATAGTGAAATCCCCCACCACCATCCGCCAAACAAAAAGAAAACACTATAAAAGTATAAACGTACATTTTTATAATAAAAATACCGATAATACGTTATTATATAAAAAATGACAACAATATGTATTTATATTAAAAGTATCTCTATCTATAAAAGGCAGGATGTGTGTGTGTGTGTGTGTGTAACGAATGCACGGCCGCAATTTTAGACGGATTTGTACCAAAATTTACATGCACATGCTCCAAGTGATTAAAAGGCCAAGACCAACGTTGCATTTCCCAACTCCCATCGATAGTGGAAATAATCGATTTTTTTCATGCTTCTACGGTAGTTTTCATGTAGTTTGCGGCCATTTTCTACTGGCCAGAATGAGAGCCTATAGATGGCTACCACGAATAGGCAGGAAGATTCTATTGGCCAGCGTGAGAGCCAACAGCTGACTGATACGAATATTAACTAGCATGCAAAAAAAATCGATAGCTGCAAGTGGGAAAAATTTAAATCTGCATGGCACTTTACTCCAATTGGCTCATTCGCTTGCTTAAACTCAAAGTTGATTCTGATTCTGGAGTACTGGGTTGGGTGTGAAAAAGTATTTCTTGTTAACATTCTTTTTTCATTCGGTTTTTCCAGTTACGAGTCCTTTTTTAAAGCTGATCGTTTTGTGTTCATTATGTTTCGTTCTTTTTTCGTAACAGATTTAATGTTTAGTATAGAGCTTAGAAAAAATTCGCAGTGTGAGATAGGCAAGAAGTAAGGCATGTAGCAACATCAGCACGGCAAAGGGCACTCCTTTAAAGGCAAGGAAGGGCAAAAATATTTTAAGTCAAGTGATAGCGATTGTTGTATGAGTCGTACGATTTTTGAATCAAGCACGGGCAACGCCGGGTCATGCTGCTAGTCAGGAATAAAATTGTTAAGGAAACTGATCAGCAATAGATTTTATATTAAGATATACTGATCATAAAATGCTTAGTAGAATTCTTAGTACATTTTATAGCTAAATAACCAACAATACATTTTATGTGTATTTCAAGGCATACATTTGCGTTCAAAATATATTTAGCTGAAGCCATAAAATTGTATTAAAATATTCAGATTTCGGCATTAAATAACCCATGAAGGTATTGATATGCCGCTAAACAAAATCAACCAACATTAAAGAACTCTCTCATAACATTAAGCCTTATATCCTACAATTTCTTCCCTCTCTTCCTCTTCCTCTTCCCTCTCTCTCTTCCCTCTCTCCCCTCTTCCTCTCTCCCTCTTCGCTCTCTCCCCTCTCTTTCCCCCTCTCTCAGATTGTCCTATCACTTTTCTTTCTTGCTTTCTCACAATCCCTCACTGCACACTTTCTCTCTCTCTCTATCATCCTCTCTTTCTCTTACACACATTTTCTTTCATACCACTCTTTCTTATTCACACACACACACACACAGATTCCTGGGTATGACGATAAACTACATCCGGCAGCAAGCCCTCTAATCAGGAGGTTTTGATGAGCGTAGAACCACCTCTTAATTGCTGGTGTTCCTAGGTCTACCCAGAACCGTAGTGGTAGCCCCTGTTTCGGCATGAAATAACCCATAGAGGTGTTGATATGCCGCTAAACAAAATCAGCCAACCTCCGTGATGTAATGGTCAGTAAGCGTGTCTAGCTTGCTCATTTACGACTGAATAGTGAGTTTGATCCACACTGGACGAACCATACTAAGATACGCTTAGAAAATCATTTTAGGCGCCACGATTTCGTGCAAGGGTTAGCAAGCATGAGATTACGACTGAATAGCGAGTTCGATCCTCACTGGGTGCCACACCCTTTCGGCCTTGTGCCACATCTAATATACGCTTAGAAAATCATTTTTGGGAACGTCGTTCTGGTATTATGGTTAGCAAGCTTGTCTCGCTAGATCAAATACGACCGAATAGTGAATTTGATTCTTACTGGGTGCCGTAATTTCAGTCTTGTGCCACATCCAAGCTACTCTTAGAAAATCATTTTTGACGTGGTCAAATGATTAGCAAGCTTGTCTTGCTAGATCAGTTACGACTGAATAGTGAGGTTCAAGCCTCACTGGATGCTCCATAATCTCGGCCTTGTGTCAGATCTTAGACACGCTTAAAAAACCACCATCACTAGATATTTACTTTTGTTTAAATACAGACCTTGTTATATTTGTTACGACAGATTTTCTTTCGTCGAAAAAAAAAAAGTCTTTTCGCCTTGGTTTTTTATAAAGAAAAATTTCCCGAAACAAAAAGACATTATAATGCAAATCGTTTGAGAATATGCGAAGAGATATTTTCAATGATGTGGACACTTCGCTGCTTCAATGAACACCGGGGAAAATACTGAAAATATTTTTGAAGAGTTAAACTAAATATTTTAAACTTTAAAGTATTTTTCAAGCTGAAGCGTTCGGATGTATCTTCACGTGTTATCGTGTCTTTCGCCAAGTGTCACGAACTATTTAAACAGGTGGACGTGTAATCTAAAGCACGCACCTATCTTGCCAATAGGTGGCGCTTTTATGATAGTACTGATCAGGCCGATTTTTGGCGCCAGTCGATCAATGGCTTTGTTTGGACACTAAACATTTTTCCGACTTTCTTTACGCGTCATTTTTTTTTTTTTAATTTCACTACATCTGCTGCTTTTACTAAAGAATTGGAATAACTACTTGTAAATGCCTTTGATGGACATTTTTATTGTACACGTCATTGCTGGATATATTTTTTTTTTACACTGATTTTATTCGGCCTCCATGTCTGCTTGCGGCCTGGTCTTTCTCACGTGACGAAAGTTAAGTATCAGGTTATGTCGACGCTGTGTATTGTCGATGAGAAAGGCGAACAATGGGTTGTACATGGTTGAGTGCTTCACTTCGTGTGAGGGATTCTGACAATGTACGAGTCCTGATAAAGAAATCCATCGAAAGAATGCGACACACGTGTACACGCACACATGTGCGCACACACACGCACACATCCTTGCGTATTTTTTTATGCGGGAGGGGGGGACTATTCATGCGTACACATCTATCACGCTTTACTTACACACGCACACACAAGCAGATACACACATACACGCACGTACACACACACACACCACAGACACACATGTATGAGTACATGTTGTGTGCGTATACAGTGAAAGGGAGAGAGAAAGGGAGAAATAGGTTAATATGAACTGAGAGAGTTCAGTAAATAGGTATATATTTTATATACCTAAAATAAATGCATGTATACCCACACGCATATATATATATATATATATATATATATATATATATATATATATATATATATATATATATATATATATATATATATATATATATATATATGAAATGGACAAAGTCCGACAATTATTTTTAAGACATTTTTATGTTTATACATTCTTTTTATACATACAAATATTTAAGTAAATGCTCTGTTTATAATAAACAGTATTAAACAACATTTACCGGCCTGAATGTCCGAGAAATTTTCGTACAAAATATTCTTCCTCTGTGGCGAAATCGGTAAAATCCCGTTGGGTTATATCACGGTTCCGTATAGGATTCAGGTTCGATTCCTGTTGGAGGACAAATATTTTCTTTGAAAATTTCTCGGACATTCAAGTCGTTAAATGTTGTTTATTATAAAACATAGCATTTATATATATATATATATATATATATTCCATAATTTAAAAACGATAAGACTGAATCATTTTTGACAGAAAGGAGTTTTAATGATACTTAGAATGACGGGAGACAGACACGTACAGGTAAATATATTTGATATTTAGTACATATTCATAATTAGACATCTTTTTATATTTATATATATATATATATATATATATATATATATATATATATATATATATATATATATATATATATATATATATATATATATATATATATAGAGAGAGAGAGAGAGAGAGAGAGAGAGAGAGATAGTAACAAAATGTAGACATTGCATCTGTCTCTGCGTTCTTCAATTAATTTATCACATGACAAGCGCAAATTTTAAAATCAGCCTTCAATGTGACGGCGTTCAAAATAAATTTCACTGAGTCGAATTATTTTACTTGAACTTAAAAAAAGGAAAAAATATATTATTTAATTATATTCGCGTCTATTCGAATAGCTGACCGGAATTTCAAGATGAAGTCTCGTACAGACTTTTACATTAAATTTTCAGAAGAAAAGATGGCCTACACATCTACTTTTTATGGAGACTGAAAACTGACTATACTGTTTCAGTGAGCAATGTAACTATTAATTTATATATACTCTCGTATATACGCGGTTTGGCTGAAAGGTCTATAGGATTATCAAGGTATAAATGTAAGTAGTTTGTCGACTATAAGATATGCAGTTTACAACAACGATTAATGTCGAAGGACGAATATTTTCTATGAAAATTTCTCGGACATTCAGGTCGGTAAATGTTATTTAATACTGTTTATTATAAAACAGAGCAAGTACTTGAATACTTCTATCTATAAAAAGAATGTTAAACATAAAAATGTCTTTGAATATATGTATATGTGTGTGTGTGTGTGCGTGCGTATGTATGTATGTATAAGTAATATTCCTAAATGGAGTGTATCTGGAGAATAGACAAAATAAACACAAACGGGACCTCATAACTAACAATTTAACAAAGTCTCAAGTCATATACGGGAAGAAATTCGGCGACAATTTTGATACAAAACATGCCACGCTCATCAAAAAAGAAAGCAATTTACTCAGAAGGGAAATCCTCGAGAGTGCTGCCATCGAATATTATCAAAACATCGATCTACGCCCCGGGTTTTTTCGCCCAATTTTACCTTTCCGAAATGAACTACTACATGACCAAGCCAACACACAAAACAAATATGCTTAAAAAGCAAAGGAAAATGGTTAAATCCATCATTTAATCCCTTGAATATGGATAAAATGTCCATCTCATACCATAACAATCTAATCCCAGTCCAAACAATACACTTTTTAAAAGATATTCTTTTTGAGGATTTACATTAACGACATTCTCAGTGGGATCAGCTTTCAACTTGACATCTGTGCTGATGACACAAACATTAACTCTTGTCTCGATAGTAAATCTGGTCAGTCTGATGACGACAAATTGTCGGCTGATGTCAAAAACGACATACAGTCTGTTGTTAACTGGGGCAAAGAATGACTTGGTAATTTTAAAGCCTCCAAAACAAAACTGCTCTCTGTTAATCATCTGAGAGACCCCTCTCTGCATTTCATCAGTATGGCTGATGCTAACCTCCTGAAGAGTGACTCGTTGTGCCTTCTTGGGCTGACATTCATATATATATATATATATATATATATATATATATATATATATATTGATTTATGTGTTATCTGTTTTGAATGATATGATTGCATTGGATAGGAGTAATTCTTTTAGAAAAGGAGACATTGGGAAGAATTCTGGGCGCAGATGTATGTTTTGGTAAGATTCGACAGCGGCACTTTTGAGAATTTTCATGAAATAACATCCTTACATTTACAATATTCGGACTATTGTCCTCATCTTTGTCGCCAAGTTTATCACAACGTTTCGTCCGTTGTACGCTCCGGTCTTCTTCAGGCGGTTGGAATGTCGAACCGAACCCTTTATTTCGCTCATTGTGGTAGACTGTTCTACTTCCACGTGCCATGTCTAATGGATGTCAGTTAACTCCTGTTAATTCCCCTCTGAAAGGACATCTTGAGGACATCTGTGTATGAATTTCTGGGTATTATAAACCTAATGTCTTCAGCACCCATTTTTTACCAGTGCTCATATTGCAATTTTTGCTGTTATCCTTGCATATTTTTTTACCAGAGCTTATATTGTAATTTTTGCTGTTATTATCAAGGGCACATGGCACAGTGGATAAAGGCGTTAGTTAGATCCAGTGACAGGACCCAAAAGAGTGTGAGTTCAATACCTGGTTAAGGCAGTGAAGAACTTTCAGAGGGGAATTAATAGGATATAACTGACATCCATTCGACATTCCAGCCACCTGAAGAAGTCGGGAGAGTACAACAGCCGAAACGTTGTGATAAAGATGGCGACAAAGACGAGGACAATAGTCCGAATAATTTAAATAATACATCGTCTCAGAAATATAGACAGATTCTTACATTTGCTTCGATAAATTCCTTCAGAGGACGAAACGCGTTGGCTAAGTTAAGTTTTTCTTTTGTCTTTAATGATATTGTCTTTATATAGTTCTACTATATATGAAATTTTACACACACACTAAAAGAGACGCTCACACACACACACACACACACATATATATGTATATATATGTATATATATTAATATAGCTATTGTTGCGGGATAATATGTATATTTTCAATATATATACTAAATAGCTCTGTTGTATTAAATGGAGCATTGTTTTATTGACACGATATGCCTAATATATATATATATATATATATATATATATATATATATATATATATATATAGTTTACGAAAAAATAGGTAATCCGTATGGGTAGACCCATGGAGGATAAAATCCAGAGAGCTCAATGTAAATCAGAGCTAATAATTTAAATAAAAACTATTATTATTTCACCTCAGCCTTTTTAAAGGACCGCGGATCATCAGATTTTACTTCCAAAGGTTGAAACGAAAAATGAAAAGAAATTTACACATTTATGACGGGCAGTACTAAGTATATGTAAATTAACGAAGTGAGGAAGTGAGGGGGGGAGAGAGACATGATTGAGTTAGATGTAACATTTCTATTCTTTTAAATTTAAATTGTTTGAGGAAATCCAGACATTGACACATTAAATCGGCTAACTTAACGGAAGTTATAATTTGATACGGGAGGGGCGAGGACAAAAAGGCATAAAGAGAAAGAGAGAAAGAAGTTGTGATAAAATGTCATTAACTTTCTTTGGAATGGACGCTGTTGTTTTGCTTTACTTTATATATATTATGCTGTACTACATTAGAACATGCACATACCACTACAAAACTGTATTTTAACGTTTCATCAAGTGCTACTAAAACATTTTATTCAGAAATGCAGTTATCGAAGCATACCTTCCACTTCCGTAATTAGAAAGTTACCCATAAAAGGTAAAAATGAAATTACATGTGGAGAAAATTCTCACTTGATGAAACGTTTAATTTTTTTTAACGTTGAAACAAGATGTAGAGTTTTGTAGTGGGTCTGTGCATCTTATAATGTAACAGTGCATAAGAAATAAATATCTATTTGCTTCGACTTTTGTTTTAAATTAATGTTTTGAACGCTGAAATCTTACTCTTCTCTTTTTTACATTTATATATATATATATATATATATATATATATATATATATATATATATATATATATATATATACCATTTTAAATATATATATATATATATATATATATATATATATATATATACCATTTTAAATATATATATATATATATATATATATATATATATATATATATATATATATATATATATACCCAAGTTTAGGATTGGTATATACGGAGTGAAATCCAATAACCAACAATTAATATTCTTTAAAGAGTGCTCAATACAGAGTAGAGCAGATATAATTATTTATTTGAATATTACAACATAAATATGTTATAAAATCACGACAAAAGTAGCCATTTTGTTTCAACACTTCTTGTGTCTTGTCAAGTGATGATATAGAATATAGAATAAATGGTTTAAAAGTTTCAAATTAATCAACGATCCTTAGCTAGGAGTAAACGCTGTTGTAATATTCAAATAAATAATTATATATATATATATATATATATATATATATATATATATATATATATATATATATATATATATCATAGAAATGATGGCTCAGGTATAAAGATAAACTGAACAGCAACCTTTCTTGCATCAACATTCCATTTAAGAACTTTGAAGATGCAGCGCTGAAGAGATCAGATTATCATTGTAGCTGCCATTCAGGAATAATACACCATCAAGAAGTAACCATCAGTTGACTACGTGAAACACAAAAGTAAAATAAGACAGCTAACAATGTTCCTGCTGCACTTGGATACAATACTTTCTCCTGTACTGTTAGTGGTCTTTTGTGTAATTCTTGAGCCGGTCTCAAAAGTCATGCCCGTCAGAGGCAAGCAGATAATTAGTTCGTGGTCGTCGGAAACTCATACAGCGAACTCGATGGGAGAGTCCATCATATATATATCAAAATGTTTCAGAGATTTGAAGACATTGATTAATGTCTCTGGTCCATTTATCCAGTGTTTCTCTTGTTTTAATAGGCATTTTGTATATCCCTCAAGATTTTTTTAATTAAAATATGTATATATGCTATTTATGAACAGTATTTTTAAAATTTAATTCTGCGTTAGTCACACGGGGTGTTTTGTTATCCCAAAATGTGTAAAGTATTCATACTTCCTAGTTGTCAAATTGCTCCTCCCTCCCACTACTTTCCTGGCCCAGTGAGGGTGTGTAGCGCGTAGTGTGGAGCTGTTTTAGCTCATTTGTTGTTTGAGGCACACGTCAGGGGTCTATACATTTTCTGAAATCCGAGGTGACTAACTCATGGGTATTTTTTTTTTTAAATGAAACTGAAATAATCTTTCCCTTAATCATTTTAAAAACATTATTCCCTCCAAGAATCGCTCCAAAATTTAACTTAAAAGTAATTAAAATTTACATGTAAGTCTATAGATAGCTTCAACCATATCCAACAGAGATGATTTGATCAATTTTAATGAATCATCTACAAAATTCAGTGTTTGTTGAATTTTAGATAATGCCTGAATACAAATGCGTCCGAATTTTATCGATGTGAAATGAGAATTTTATTTCTCTTTTCAATTTTTGTCCACATATTCTCATATATTCTGGATTCGTTCTAAAATAAAATTATCATTAAGATCTGAATTAAGTCCAGCTGTTGCAGGAACTTCCAAATAGAATTTTAAGTTGCTTTAATACAAGCGCTGAAATGAGTTCGCGAAAAGAGTTTGTCAATCTTTAGATAAGAACGGTGAAGCTCGAGCTGCTACTCTAAACATCCCGAAAGCGTTCCACAGGGTCTGGCATACCGGGTTTCTTCACAAGATAAAAAGTTATGGTGTCTCCGGACGAATTTTTGAACTGCTTCAAATTTGTCTATTTTTATGAGATGAAGTATTATGTACACTATTTACATTATTCGGACTATTGTCCTCATCTTTGTCGCCATATTTATTACAACGTTTCGGCCCTTCAGTATCTGTCTATATTTCTGAGATGAGTTATTAGGTACACTATTTAAATTATTCGGACTATTTTACTCATCTTTGTTGCCATATTTATTACAACGTTTCGGCCCTTCAGTATCTGTCTATATTTCTGAGATGAGGTATTATGTACACTATTTATATTATTCGGACTATTGTCCTCATCTTTGTCACCATATTTATTACAACGTTTCGGACGTTGTACGCTCCGGCCTTCTTCAGGTTGGAATGTCGAACTGAACCCTTTATTTCGCTAAGAAGGCCGGAGCGTTCAACAGCCGAAACGTTGTAATAAATATGGCGACAAAGATGAAGAAAATAGTCCGAATAATATAAATAATGTGCTTCAATTTATCCTAAGAAATAAAAGTTGTCCTGTATGGCTACTCTTCTAGATCCTTTTCTGCTAATACAGGTGTACCCAAGGGCTCTACACTTAGTCCTATTTTGTATTTAATTTTCCTTAGCGACTTTCCTAATGGCATCAGCTTTCAACTTGTCATCTATGCTGATGACACAAACATTTACGCCTGTCTCGATAGTAAGTCCGATCAGTTAGATGACGCCAACTTGGCGGCTGATGTCAAAAAAGATATAATGTCTGTTGTTAACTGGGGCAAAGAATGACTTGGTAATTTTAAAGCCTCCAAAACAAAACTGCTCTCTATTAATCATCTGAGAGAGATCTCGCTTTGCCTTTCATCAGTATGGCTGATGCTAACCTCCAGAAGAGTGACTCATTGTGCCTTCTTGAGCTAACATTCTCAGCTGACATGAAGTGTAAAGACTATATTGAATTAATTGCTAAGTCTGAGGCTAAGAAATTTGGATCAGTGTGTCGTACGAGACAATTTTTCTCTCAGAATCTATCTTACATATTTATACGTCTACCATTTGCTCAGGTTTAGAATATTGCTGCCATATATGCCCCGCCGCTCCTGCCATCTATTTAGAGATTCTTTATAAAATCCAAAGAAGAATCTGCAATATTATTGGTCCTGACCTGACATCTCGGTCTTTTTTGCCCACAGCCGTAATGTAGCTTCACTGTGACTTTTCTGTAAATACTTTCATGCTAATTGTTCTGATGAATTTTCCACTATGGTACCTAGACTTCATGAATTTAAGCTCAGTACTAGATTGGCTGAAAGGTCTCATCATTTTACAATTGAAATGATTATATGAAACCGTAATTTCGATGATAACAGTTTCTTTTCTCGCACTTATCGCTTGTGGAACTCTCTTTTGGCTCCATGCTTTCCAGATAACTTTTATCTACAAAAATTTAAATGCAATGTAATTCGTTATTTCCTGTCTTCTTAATTCTTGTTCTTTTATTGTCCTCTTTCCTTAATAGTAGTTTTTCTCATATTCTCTAACACTCAGTAACCCCTTGCATCCTAGTGGCTTTATTGCCTTTGATCTACAAAAATGTAAATGCAATGTCAATCGTTATCTACTGTATTCTTGATTCCTCTTCTGTTGTTTTTGCCCATTAGTGTCCATCTCGACATAGTAAACCAACTTTCTTAGCTGCAGACTTAGAAATTAATTTAATATATTCTTTCCACTTGATGTCAATCCAGACCTCAAGTAGAACTCATATTTGTATCTTTTATTTAGTTTTTTATACAATTTCTCATGCGATCTAATAATTTTCTTTTCGGATGATAAATTATATATAAACTGTCCAAATGTTCTTTTTATCCAAGCGCTTTCAGCTATACATTCAACCATTATCAAGGATTAAATATTTTAACTGTTATATAAGAAATAGTTTGTTGCATGTATGTTTTATAAAATGTTTTCATTTTTCAAAACACGGTCAAGATATTGTGTCCGTGTTCATAGTTAATATTATTAAATCTTGTTTTTTTTTTGTTTTATTAATAAGGCTTCCATTATTTTTAGCCTTTTTTTGCATGTAGATGATGCTATTATATTAGTGTTGTCAATAAGTATGTTACGAATAGTGTCTGGTAGGTCTCCATGAATATTTAAATGAGATCTAATTGAGCTATGTTACACCATATATATATATATATATATATATATATATATATATATATATATATATATGCTGGGTGTAAAAGCAAAATTGTCCAACTCGTGTTACGGCATAATTTTCCATCCCACAAAATGTGTAATAACTTAGAAAATACTCATCTAATTGAGTTTCATTTGTCCAGGTTTTCAGATAAGATGTTTAACCATCTGTGTCCGGTAGGTCTCCATGAATAGTTAAATGTGATCTTATTGAGCTATGGTCAGAAAGGTGTAGAGTGAGTCTGCGTGTCAAACATGTTGTAATGTGGCCTTTATAATTATTTACGAATTTTGATTGATCGGGAATGCAATTCCTTAATATATATATATATATATATATATATATATATATATATGTGTGTGTGTGTGTGTGTGTGTGTGTGTGTGTGTGTGTGTGTGTGTGAAAGTGTGAAATGCCCAGTCTTCACTTTCTAGGCCCGACAGTGCCCATGAGTGCATCCGGGGCTTCGTCAGTAATGAATGATTTTTTAAAACCTAGAACGCTTTCCTACAGACCAAATGATCGATGCATGTCGCACCTAAAATGCTATTGCCGTGGAAAGTGTTCAAACGAACTCCTGTCGTGTTGCAGTTCAGACCAGGCAATAGATTCATTCTCAGGGAGCAGCTTCTTCCAGTAAAATGCCTGTGGCTTTAAAATAACTCTTTAGCTTGATCATCACCTACGAAATAAAACCATAAGCCGACTGTAGCAGTAAGAACATTTTAATCAGCTTTTATCTTCTAATGGATTAGCGGCTCGGATTGAGGAATCGGAGAGCCGAGTTCGAATTCCACTCGGACCCATTGTATTCTCTTACTTGCTAATACCCTTGGGAAAGGTATGAATCCGCTTCTTCTCACCACACCCCCAGCTATGGGTAAATAGCAGGACAAAATGGGCTCTATAGCCTTGGATGGCAATCGGTCGAGAAGGAAAAACTCTGAATTAAAACCGACCTGGAGAGTGTTGGGATCCGGAATAAAAAAAATAAAAATACATAAAATTCTACTGTAGTTTAGCGAGGCAAAAATGAAGTGAGAAGAGGTGGAAGTGAGCAGTCCAACAGGGGTCTTCCTTTCCCGTCCTTCACCCCTCTAGTTCTCTTTATTTTCGGCACTAGTGGCCACTGTCTTAGAGAGAACACGTCATTTTTCAAGAACCCACTATCTTGCTTTATTTCAGATGTTTTCATTTAACAAGATATCAACTGAAACTAATATAACCACACTACATTCCTTAGTTCCACCAGTTCTAACCTTCACGGCTAGGACCCAACATGCCACGCCCATTGTAGTGAGCTACCCTCATTCCCTTCGTATTCCGTTGGTGAGATGTCAGTTCCACTTAAACAGCTTCCTCCCACAACCGCTACTTTGTGTACCTACCCCGAAAAGGATGTTTCTCCTATCACTGCAATAAAATTTTCATGTCTATCGTGAATCGTTATCTTGTCTAAATATCCTCAAAAAACCTGCCTCTTATCTCTTACTCTGTAACCCTGGCTCTTGGGCATTGTACAGAGTGAATATCTTTGTAAAAACTAATACCGATTCAAGCGTTAAAAAGTCTTAAAGGTGAAGGAACGAGAACAAAACAAGAAAGGCAAATAAATCAAATTCAAATAAAGCACGTTGGTAAACTCTGTGTTAAAATCGAAGAAGATCCGGTGGGAGTCCGTCGCTCCCTGAATGTGGAAATGATTAAAAAGAAATAAAAATAAACGTCATCAGATTGCCTAATGAATTGGCCAACGCATTTTTACCGAAGGAAGCATCAAGAAAGAAGAATAAGAAGATTTCGCGTCCCAAAAGGTCAAGCAGGTACAATTGAATCGTGCGAACAAGTGGCTGATTACGGAGTCTTCAGTAAAATAATAGCCAAGAAGGACAGAAATGGGACCGTGGAGAGTAAGAGAAAAGGAAAAAGGTGTCAAGGGAATTCAGAGAAAAGGATTCTACAGATTCGTCACCGGAAATGACGTGCATAGAAATGAATAAAATGGCGGACACGTAATTTATGCATATGCATGCCTTATAATAACTGTTGATATTGTTGTTGTTGTTTTTTTTGTTGTTGTTGTTGTTGATGATGATGATGATGATGATGATGATGATGATGATGATCCTTTTTTAATGCAGGATGGGATTGGCATCTTCTAAGAAAAAATCCTTAAAAAGAGAAATTGCTGTAGCCATGGAAATGTACAGAAATAAAAATAGAAAGCCTCAATCTGTCTGAATCTCTGTCTCAGTCTGTTCATATCTATCTATCTATCTATCTATCTCAGTCTGTTCATATCTATCTATCTATCTATCTATCTATCTGAGACTGCACGTTTCTATCTATCTATCTATCTCAGTCTGTTCATATCTATATATCTATCTCACTTCTTCATATCTATCTATCTATCTATCTATCCATCTCATTCTGTTCAGATCTATCTATCTATCTATCTATCTATCTATCTATCTCAGTCTGTTCATATCTATCTATCTATCTATCTCACTTCTTCATATCTATCTATCTATCCATCTCATTCTGTTCAGATATATCTATCTATCTATCTATCTATCTATCTATCTATCTATCTATCTATCTATTTATCTCAGTCTGTTCATATCTATCTATCTATCTCACTTCTTCATATCTATCTATCTATCTATCCATCTCATTCTGTTAAGATATATCTATCTATCTATCTATCTATCTATCTATCTATCTATCTATATATCTATCTATCTATATCTATCTATATATATATATAAGTCTATTAATATCTATCTTCCTATTTCGATCAATTCCTAATTATTTAAATTTATTCTTATCATCTATCTATCTATCTATCTATCAATCTATCTATATATATATATATATATATATATATATATATATATATATATATATATATCTACCGCATTTTGTTCATATATATATATGTATATATATATATATATGTATATATATATATATATATATATATATACCGCATTTTGTTCATATATATATATGTATATATATATATATATATATATATGTATATTATTACAATTTTTTCATATCTATCTATCTATCTCATTCTGATCATTATCTATCTATCTATCTATCTATCGAATTTTGTTCATATATATATATATATATATATATATATATATATATATATATATAATGTTTATCTGTGTCTTTTCATATCTATCAGTCGATCTATCTCAATATGTCTCTTTTTATTACAATCTTTTCATATCTATTTATCTATTTATCTATCTGCAGCATTCTGTTCATATATATATATATATATATATATATATATATATATGTATATATATATATATATAATGTTTATCTGAGTCTTTTCATATCTATCAGTCGATCTATCTCAATATGTGTCTTTTTATTACAATCCCTTCAAATCTAGCTATCTATCTATTTCTCTGTCTCTCTGTCTTTGTCTCTCTCTCTCTGTCTCTCTGTCTCTCTGTCTCTCTCTCTCTCTCTCTCTATATATATATATATATATATATATATATATATATATATATATATATATATATATATATATATGTGTGCGTGTGTGTGTGTGTCTGGGCCATTCTGTTCATATCGATCCCAATATTAGCCGGCGCTGTGCATTTTCTTAGAAATTAGTAGATATAGCTTATATGTAAATGGAATACGCTATGTATAATAAAGATTTTATCCTTTTATATTTTTGTACACACACATATATATATATGCGTGTGTGTGTCTGTATATCTTATGCATTTATCTGTGAGCGTCTGTGTACATTTTCGCGTCCCAGAGCCAATATGATTAAAGTAATGATTGCTGTCTTCTTAACAAAATGATCCGAGATGCAAAAAAAAAAAAAAAAAAAAATTAAACAAACGAAGATCTCAAGAAACGCAAATGGTATGATTACAAATCACATTCCCCAAATCTATAACCGCAAAACTAAAATAAAATGAATTGAAATCAAATAAAATATAATTCTTGATGTCTGTTATATTTTCTGAAAGAAGTAAAAACTTGAGAAAAAAAAATGGTGGTGAAACCAAATTAGACGTTGAACCAAAAGACAGACAGACAAATGTATAAAATGAAAATATATAGGAAGCAAGATCGACCAAAAAAAAATAATGAAATGAAATAAAGTGACGTGTGTGAGAAGCAGACGCCAGACGAATTAAAAGGGCTTGATTACCGGCAATGATTTATTTCATGTAGTAAACATATTATATGTTCAGTGCTACCTAAATCAAGTTGTGGAGAAAGTCTATTTTTTACGACAGTAAGAGTGTTCAGAACGGGTTAGTTTACGGTAGAATAGCTGGTCGATCTTTTCCGAGCGCACACGAGTCTCAACAATCCCTGTTATAGACCCCTGCTCAGGCACATATATTCAAATCCCATGGAGCCAACCATTGATTTGTCCTGCAACTATGTTGGTCAAACATTAGTTGCAGTTTCTAAAGGACAGTGACCTGGCGAGATCAACAATTTTTAACAAGGCTAGAACTCTGCCAAAATGATCAGTATTATGTCTGTAATGGTAATAGTAGTTGTTTCCTTATAAGGAAACGTTCACCATTCATTGATCGAGCATTTAGAGCATTATCATAATAACTCATCTCAGATATATATAGGCTGAAACGTTGTGAATATGGCAATGAAGATCAGGATAACAGTCCGAATAATGTAAATAATGCAAGTAAACATGATTCCTCATCTCAGAGATATAGACGGAATAATAGCTGTTCTGTTTCACAAGTTACTGAATTATTATGTTGTTTATCACGAAACATCAATTAGGTTATCGTAATGGCAAAAGTACGCCAGTGTAGGCTTTAAGAAAGCTTTATTCAACTGAAAATTCAAGGTTCGCGCATAGTGTCCTTTTATAGACCCAGTAAACAAAAATAAATCTCTCAAAGAGGAGAGTAACGAAACAAGGGGAGATCACTCTTGATTATTCATAACTGTTATTCTCTCTTCTTTTCGTCCATAACGCAACATGACTATGCGAAAATGGGCGGGGTTGTACGGTTTTGTTGATGTAGTTATAATTTCGTCAATTTTGCGACAAAAATGGAGAAGAAAAAGCAACAGATCATAAACAAACTGGTATCGGCTGAGAAATTTACGCATCAGAATATGGAGGATGCAAACGGGTCTCTCGATTTGCTCGCGAGTTTAGACGAGATTCTCGCGCGAACTGGACATGAACTCTAGCACCACAGAAGATGAGATATAGAGAGACGAGCGATTTACTGCTCTGGAAGAACAGAACGTGTGACATGGCTGTTATCGTCGCCATCTTGACGTTCGCCGACGCATTTATCAACCATCTCCGTCGACAAACAAATTTATCACCATTAATATCATCGATTTATAAGCTTAATCTGTCAGAATTACCCTCCCACTTTCATTCTATCTCCCTCTTTCCACACACACACACACACACACACACACACACACACACACACACACACACACACACACACATATATATATATATATATATTGTTGAATAAGGAAGACAAGGAAAAATTTAATTAATTTTTTTATTTAGTTTTTCCATAGATCTTACGTTGAAGGAAGTATAAATATTTTCCATAATGTCCATTCTTCTAAGCGTTTCCGCTCACTTGTTTAACCATTTTCAAGGTGAAGGTTGTTCTACGTGTTCTTACTTTCTCTTGAAAATAGTGAGAGAAATGGCCGAAAGCGCTTGGGACAATGGTCATTATGGATCGTTCGGTTGGCAAGGTCGAATTTACTGCTTACAAATTTCAATCTTCCATGAATCTGTGGCCGAATTGGTTAAAAATGCACGTCAGACTATATGACGGTTCCGTATAGGATACAGGTTCGAATCCTGTCGGAGGGCGAATATTTTCCATGAAAATTTCTCGGACATTCAGGCCGGTAAATGTTATTTAATACTGTTTATTATAAACAGAGCATTTACTTAAAATACTTTTATCTTTAAAAAGAATGTTAAACATAAAGATGACATTAAATAATTGTCGGACTTTGTCCATTTCATAATGTGTGACGTCATTTGTTTACATTTGGATACGCTTTGAGCAGATATGAATGTACGTGAGAGATTCATGGAAGATTGAAGTTTATAAGCAGTAAATTCGACCTTGCTAAATAATTGTCGAACTTTGTCCATTTCACACACACACACACACACACACACACACACATATATATATATATATATATATATATATATATATATATATATAATCCTGTCGAGATTTCATTATTGACACAAAAACAAGTTTTATCAATTTATACTTAATTGAAAATTTTTTGGAAACCGGCGGGTCGATTGCAATGGCGATTGATTTATTCTGCCAGTTACAGAATTTGAACTACATCGAGTTAACAAAAATCATGCTACGATGTCTCATTTTTCAGACAAATTGTTTTAAAATTATATTGATTATTCTGAACTTGTCATAGGTAAGATGTGGGACACATGCGCCTCGTTTGACCATCCGAATCGATTGATTGATTGATTTTGATTTTTATGGCTTATCGACTCTTATTTTACCTATAGCTGGGGAAAAAAGACAGGGATTCATATTTTTTTCCAAGGGTATTTTTAAGTAAGTTAACGTAACGAACCCGATTGGATTTCGAACTCATTCAGTGCTGTTATCCCTTCCACCACTCATTTCTCTTTGACTTTCTGATTTGATGGATTCGTTTTTTCACCGACCTTTTGTAGGTTATTGAAAACCGGAGCATATTTTTGGTTTATAAAAATATATATTCTTCTGCAACCATTTTTGTTTTTGGAGATAATAATAATTTTCTTATAAAAGTCTTACTATTTAACCCATAGATAGGGGCAGAAGAGGTGGATTCATAGCTTTACGAACGGTATCTGCACGTAAGTGAATATAATGAACCCGACTGAAATTCGAACTCAGCTCTCCGACTTGTCATTCTGAGACGTTATACGTTACACTACCCGCACATCCAAGCTTACAGCAACTGGTATTTCAGAGCGTTCACCCATCTAGCTGCTAAGCAGGCTCGACATTACTTAACTTACAAGAACTGGTGTTTCAAAGTGTTGCCTTTCTGAATGGAATGCCTAATTTCACGAAGAAAATAGAGTTTATGACCATTTTTTGGTGTTCTTTCATTCTCACTTGTTCATTCACATATTCTCATACATGATCACATTCACGAACAAAAAGTAAGTACGGTGTTCTTTGAATTTTGCGACTTTTCCTTGAAGGTAACGTTTTCAGAATTTTAACCGCTTGGCGATTTTAACTAAGGAATATCATACATTGGTTTGTTTGGTTTGTTTTACGGCATATCAACCTCAATGGGTTATTTAATGCCGACAAGATTTTTATTACAGTTAATATTTTTGTTCAAAAATGTATTGCTGGTAATATTTTTTCTTCAAAAATGTATTTCTGGTAATAATTATTTACAAAAATGTCTTGCTGGTAATATTTTTTCCTTCAAAAATGTATTGCTGGTAATAATTGTTTACAAAAATGTATTGTTTGTAATATTTTTTCCTCAAAAATATATTGCCGGTGATATATTTTCCTTTAAAAATGTATTGAGGTAATATTTTTTTCTTCAAAAATGTCTTGCTGGTAATAACTTTTCCACAAAAAATTATAACTGGTATCAAAACCAATTTTTACACTTTCACAGTGTTTTGACCACAGTTTGGGGGTTAAACTATTCGCCTAACAGCTGCTTACGATTCCGGTCGGCAATTAAGAGGTGGTTCCACGCTCCTCAAAACCTCCTGATCAGAGGCCTTGCTGTTGGACGGAGTATACCCAGGACGCGGATATAATTTATCGTCTTACCCAGCACGCAATATCATACATGTAAATATGTTTTACACTAGAAATAGGAAATTTAGTTTATATTTTCTTCCCTGGGAAAAGAATTATGGTTTTTCTTTAAATATCACTTTGTATTTTCAAATACATAAATCGGAAACGAATCACATGTAGTCATATGTGTCAATTAAACTGTCACCAGTGATATTGTATCAAGACTTCAATATTTTTTAATTACATGAAAAAAAAAATCTATCTTTTAAAATCATTTCACCCCATGTAAGTCGGAAATGCCACTAGTACGCGGGGGGGTACAAAGAGTGAAAACAAGGGAAAGGACTGGGTTTATGTAAGAAAGGACAGAAACGTGAACAAAGAAGATGGCGATTGACGTGCCATTTAAATTCTTTTAAGTTTGTAGATTTCAGAGAAGCAAGTAAACGGAAAGGAGTTCCCCAGTGCGAGAAAAGAAAATGTTGGAGTAGAAATGGTGGTTACATTTAACTATTTCATCGGTAAAAGATGGGACCTAGGTGCCAATCTATTTGCATGCTTAAATTCACGTAGTCGGGGCACGAAGGAGAAAAGCACGTCAGAGCAATTGCCATGGAAATATTTGTAGAAAAGACAGAGGGAAGACACATGACGTGAAAGTGACTGGAATTCAGATGCCAAGTAAGGATCGATTACAATACAGATCCTTCTTTGGATTTGTGAAGAACCTCGAGATGTACATCAGGCGCATCAGACCCGATATGGCATCAGTATTCAATGCATGGACGAATAGTAGATTTATAAATGTGCAAGATGTATTCTGACGAGAAAAATCTTCTGGCACGGCACAGTGAACCAACTTTCTTTGTAGTAGATGCAGCTATTGATTTTGATGTACGCGATCCACTTCAAGTCAGTTGAAAACGTGAGGCCAAGAAGGTGTGTTGCTCTCCAGGATTGTTGTGTCAGCCATACCTCGTCTGCAGTCGCTCTCTCACAGATGCGCCGTCGCCTCGCTCTGTCTTTTTTACAAATACTTTCACGGTAATTGCTCCGAGTATCTGCTTTCGCTGGTTCCCAGGCCTCGTGAATTTAAGCGTCCTACGAGGCTGGAATCCCGTTCCCACCTCTTCACTGTTGAAACTGTTAGATGTAGTCGTCTCTTCTACTCCAATAGCTTCATGTCTCGCACCTCTCGCCTGTGGAAATCCCTTCATTATTCCGGTTTCCCTGATAAATAAAATGCCCAACTATTTAAGTGTAACGTCAATCGACATCTCCAGTTGCCTTGATCTATCCACTTCCCTTCTCCACATCCTTTCCTCTTTCACTCCTATCTGCTCTCGCTCCAAATCTGTAACCCCCTTGCCTTGATCAACCCACTATCTTTCTCCACATCTTTTCCTCTACCACTCCTATCTGCTCTTCCTCCAAACCTTCTGTAACCCCTTGCGTGCTAGTGGCTTCCAGCCTTGCTTGGGGTGAAAAGCTTAAAAAAAACAATACTGATGAAGCAGGCAGAAAAGGTTCTTATTTAAATAAGATCATTTTTGGGGGAGGCATTAAAATTCACAATCCATTTCTTGCCCCTGTTAATTGTTAGATTGGAGATCCTTTTCAAGAGCAGCTATCAGGTTTACTTTGTCAGCTTTGAACGATTTGCTATTGAGACAGGAGTAAGTGGTAGTGTCATCTGCATAAATGCCTATTTGGGAGCTGAGGACGTCAGAGATGAAGATCAGGAACAGCTTATGAATCAACTTTTCCCCATATCTAAGGCAGAATTTTACGCGTGTCGTCTTCTATAGTGAACAGCACTGAATCCGTTTCAGGAAAAATTATCTTGAATCTTTTCAGTAGTGCTGTCCTATTTATAATTAGTTATATCTCATGAGGCTCACTGCTCGAAAAAAGAAGAAGTTGTCACTGTCTTTTCTAGAAACCTATCAGATATCTAAAGAACAGATCTTAATAACAAGCCATAGAGAAATTCTTCAGACTATAAAGTTGGTGGCAACAGTGGAATCTTTTACATATCTCTTTCGACCGGTTTCTCATGTGTCTAAACAAAATGGTCGTAAAATCCAGCCTCGCCAGGGCTTCAGTGACAGCTGCTACTTTTCTCATCTTTGCGTTTAACATTTGCATAATTTCAATACTTCATTTTCCAGTCTCGGACTTGAGAAGCTTTGCATCGTTAACGAAATAACATTGTCTCCATCATTATTAATAACTTATTATGTTTTTACCACACATTCTAATGCTTCCTACTCAGGATTAAATGACAGACTGGTTGAGCTAGAAACACGCCAACAAAATGATAGGAAAGCAATATACCCCAAATAACACCCAGTCTGATAAGAGAATAGAAGCCACACCCATTACAGATAAATGCGTGTGATATGGTGACACATTCTGCTACAAGTAACGCATATCTTTGCCGGTGGGGTACAGTTAGAAATACCTTCAGATCGGGTAACCTAATATGTATGTATGTATGTATGTTGCGGCATTCACCCTGGATCGGTTAAGCCGGCTCCTTCCAAGGAATTCACCGCGTCCGGAACGAAGGCCGACCAAGCACGGCGATCCGTCGCCAATGCTGAAACGAGCGACAGCCATTCCCGATTCCAACGGCGGCGAATTCTTGAAACGGAGTAACAAGGGAGTTTGAACTTCACACGCGGTCCCCACACCTCGCGTGCTATCCCAGTGGAGGGAGGAATATGCTCTTACTTGCCGCAGAATTTCCACAGACGCAGAGGCAGGAGTAACCAAGAGGTCGCCGGATGCCGGTGCAGACACCGAATGGTTTTGAATTCAGAGTTGACCTTCTCCTAGACCAGTTGCCATCTAAGGCTATAGAACCCAGTCTGTCCTGCTATTTTCCCATAGTTGGAGGGAGAAGAAGAGGATTCACACCTTTCCCAAAGGTGTTAGCACGTAAGTGAATGTAACGGATTCGACTGGAATTCGAACTCGGCTCTACGATTCCTCAGTCCGAACCGTTATCCATTACTCGACCGTGCCTCCTCCTGGGTAACCTAATCAGCTAAGACGGGCTCCGACTGAAGTTGTTCCGAAGTATATAGATCGTCCTGAGCACGACGATAAACTACATCCGCGTCCTGAGTAAGACGATAAACTACATCCAGCAGCAAGGCCTCTGATCAGGAGACTGTTAATTGCTGGTCTTCCCAGGTCCGAGTGGTAGAACCTGTTAGGGTCCCAAGTTAACTCCGAAACTGGGGTAAAAACACTATGAAATGTAAAAATAGGTTTTAATACCAGAAATACTTTGTAAAAAAATTATTACCAGCAATACATTTTTTGAAAAAAAAATATTACCAACAATGTTTTTAAAAAATAAATATTACTATCAATACATTTTTGAAGAAACACATTTTTGACAGAAAAGTATTACAAGAAACAAATTTTTGACATAACAAAATATTACCAGCAATAAAAAAAATGTCTGCATTAAATAACCCCTTGAGTTTAATATGCCGGAAAACAAAATAAATCAAACCAATCTAAAGTAAAGAATACATATTCTATTCATACCAATCTATCCTAAAAATGTTGTCGGCATTAAATAACCCATTCAGGTTGATATCTCGTAAAACAAAATAAACCAAACCAATCTAAACCAAAGAATACATATTCTATTCATACGAATCTATCCTAAAAATGTTGTCGGCATTAAATAACCCATTGTGATTGATATGCCATAAAACAAAATAAACCAAACCAATCTAAACCAAAGAATACATATTCTATTCATACGAATCTATCCTAAACATTTTGTCGGCATTAAATAACCCATTGAGGTTGATATACCGCAAAATAAACGAAACCAAACCAAACCCTAGTATATAGTCCAAATCCAAATCCAGAGTCTTCTGACACCTTTTACAAGCCACCTTCCCCCGTTGACCTAGACGATTTCTTACCTATGGCCATACTGAACTATGTAGTGACAAGTATTCGATCAGATCTTCCACCATCTTGATATTGGCCACCTCAGTGAGTGCTGGACAATCTCCACAAAGATTATGAAGAGACTTGAAGCAACAGACATATACTTCTACAGAAGGATGATGAGGATATCTTCGACCGAACATGTGAGCGAAGACGATGTTTTAGAGACAACAGAAACATAAAGCAAACTTATACTTCACATCAGAAAGAGACAAGTTGAAGACTTGGGCAAGCAATAAAGGCTTGGAAAATTTGATACCCACGGGGCAGGGAGAGAGAGAGAGAGAGAGCAAGAGGGTCAGAAGAAAACAACGCATCACTTATTTCACTCGCTTGAGCAAATGGATGGTTCAACAGGATTGAGGAGGAATAACAGAAAGACAAAGTTTATTAAGAGCTACAAAGGACAAGAAGTTGTGGAGAACCATGATCGCCTACATCCTGATTTGACACGGCACATATAGAAGTAAAGTATGTAGTACTGACTCTCACGTTTTCCTGGCTGCCTTAATTTTCAAATTTAAAAAGAAAAAACCTTCACGTAACCGGCCATATTTCTGCCGCCACAACTCGCAGCAAGGATGCATCGTGCGTCAAGCCAATGGATTCAAGAGCCGTTGGTTAATGTCTGGAGGCTGAAAAGCAAATCTACTGTTCTACTGAACGGGTTGTTTAATTTAGTCAATCTTAATTAGCAAGACAAAAACACTACATGCTAACGCTTTCAATGAGTTGAGAACAGAAGCCCTGGATGTAATGTCTGGTGTTGTATCAAGGAATTATTTATATTAGGTACATACATAGCTGACAAATGTACACTATTTGGTGACTGGTTCTGATAAAAATATTTCGAATAAATCAGCCTCAAGGGCATTTATTATTATGACTGTAGACATTAGTATTTATTATTATGACTGTAGACATTATTATTGCTATTATGATTGTAGACTTTATTATTTATTATTATGACTGTAGACATTATTATTTAGTGACTGTAGAAATTATCATTGTTATTATGATTGTAGACAATATTATTTATTATTAGCACTGTAGACATTATTATTATAATGAATGTAGACATTATCATTGTTATTATGATTGTAAACAATATTATTTATTATTATGGGTGTAGACATTATTATTTATTATTATGACTGCAGACATTATTATTTATTATTATTACTGTAGACATTATTATTATAATGACTGTAGAAATTATCATTGTTATTATGATTGTAGATAATATTATTTATTATTATGGCTGTAGACATTATTATTTATTATTATGACTGTAGACATTATTATTATAATGACTGTAGACATTATCATTGTTATTATGATTGTAGACAATATTATTTATTATTATGGGTGTAGACATTATTATTATTATTATGACTGTAGATATTATTATTATTATTATTATTATTATTATTATTATTATTACTGTTCACATTATTATTTATTATTATGACTGTACACATTATTATTTATTATTAATATTATTGTGACCGTAGATATTATTATTATGGCTGTAGACATTATTATTTATTACTATAACTGTAGATATCTTCTTCTCCTTAAGCCTTTTGATTCCTAGGGGAACATAGAGCTGCAACAACACCTCTCCAATGCATGCGGTTCCGAGCGATCCTCTTCAGCTCGGCCCATGTCGCTGCCTTTACCTCTGCGTCAACACTTCTGTGCCAAGTTGAGCCACTTTTCGCTTCCCTTGTGGATTCCAGTCAAGGGCCCTTCTGAGGACACTAGAAGCAGGTTTGCGGAGTGTGTAACCGATCTGCCCCATTTCCGTTTCTTGATGTCAATTTCGATCGGTACTTATCTGGTCCTGTCCCACAGTTGGTAGTTAGAGACGACTTCCTGTCACCTGACATTGTTTGGTAAATGTCTGAAGTTTGTGGGTAGATATTATTATTATTATTATTATTTTGTTCTCTGAATTTTCCCAGCATTTGTATCTGTTGACATTTACTGGGGGTAGGGTGAGTGTAACTCTTCTAAGTACATGAGGATATTGATTAGTATTATTTTGATGTTAATTTACTGTTTCTTCGACAGTAAACATTCTTCCATAAATCTCCAGATCGTTCAGTCATTTTACAATGATTTGAGGGATTTCGCCTCTCCTTCACACGTGTAGTTATCTAACGTAAGCATCATTTAGTTTGAGAAGTCCTAAATGACGAGAAGTCCTATATACACACACACACACACACACACACACACACACACACACACACACACACACACACACACTCTCATATATATATATATATATATATATATATATATATATATATATATATATATTTATATATGATAGAAATTGTTAGGAGGATTTGATAATTATAATTAAGTAATTCATTGAGTCTGAAAGAAACCTCAACAGAATGCAGAAAGCACTAGACAGCCGTTTCGTCCTATATTTGGGACTCATCAGGAGTGTTCATCCACTACCGAAAATTGAAACCCTGACAGTTGAGTTATCAAGCAAACGTCATACCAACTGTCCCAACGGGCCTCGGTGACGAAGAGGTAGCAAATCAGACTCAACATAGCGCCGCTCGCTCACATATTCCATGGTTGAACTCAACTGAAATTCTCTGTAACCATAGGAATGTACCCCCAGGAGCCACGACTACTATCACCAAGACGCTCAAACTGAAGCATTAGAAGCCGGATCAAGCAATGATATACACATGATAGAAATTGTTAGGAGGCTTTGATAATTATAATTAAGTAATTCATTGAGTCTAAATTTCAGACTCAATGAATTACTTAATTTATATATATATATATATATATATATATATATATATATATATATATATATATATATATATATATATATATATATCATTTCACTTAAGCAAGGCGTGAATGTCACTATGATGCAGTTGTTACAGGGAAGGAAATTGATATAAAAGACTGAGAATATGAGGATTAAGAAAAGGACAAAATGGTGAAAAGGATTAAAGAAGATGGTGATTGACGTCGTATTTAAATTTTTGAAGATAGTAGTTATCAGGTAGCAAGGCAACGGAAGTGTGTTCCACAGGCTAGAAGTGCGAAAAACTGTTGGAGAAGAAGTGGCAGTTGCATTTAGTTTTTCCTACATTGAAATTGTGGGACCAATATAATAGCACGTTTAAATTCATGTTGTCGAGGCACTAGGAGAAAAAAAGTTCGTCAGAGCAGTTGCTATGAAAATATTTGTAGATTAGACAGAGGGAAGCCACGCCGTGCTGGTGGCGAATATATATGAATAAATATATATATATGAAGATATATATTTTTGAGGTGTGCTATATTTATGAGATTAAATGCTCAATATCAGAGTAGGTAAATATGAATAAACATAAAAGTGAACATTGAAGTCAATACTCAGAGGCGACAGGCTGTTTCATGCTAGACGCAATCGTCAGTCCGCGAGTGTTGGCCTGAAGATTGCGTCTAGCATGAAACAGCCTGTCGCCTCTGAGTATTGACTTCAATGTTCACTTATATATATATATATATATATATATATATATATATATATATATGGCTTTCTTTTCATATTAAATGAGCAGTTTCTTCCATAAAATATACTCTGAATATATATTAAATAATTAATAATAAAGATCCTAAAAGAAAATTTATTGTTTCATTGGGCTTTCGGTAAAAGATAAAACTGTATGAAACAAATGAAGAAAAAACACGTTGATGTAAATATATCCTTATTAAAATAGGAAAATAAATTAATTCATGGTATCACAGATATAACTTTTCCTTCCATACATTAAAAAATAAATTTATTCCATAAAATCGACTTTGAAATGCTAAATCTAAGCTGGTGTATACTTTTTTTTTAAATAATTATATTTTTATTAAAACCTGCTTTTTTCTTTTGTCCATTTAATTAAAATATATAACGGCCGCAAACCAGCGTGCATCTGTTTATTTATTTACCATCAAGTCACATGACTCATATAGCGTTTTCACCATTCAATCACCAATCTTTTTATTTATGAAAATTGTTCTAATGTAATATAGTCAGTTGTTTGAATATGTGTTGAGTCATGCCTATTTAAATTTATTTAATAACGTTGTTTTAATGTCTCATGGTTATTTATTATTATTTTCACACACTTAATATTTGGAATATAATATGCAATTGAAAAAAAAAATCTTTATAGAAAACGAATACAGAATTCCCTATTGAAAATACTGTAAAAACATGAATGGTCCTCACTCAGGTCTAATTTTAATGAAATGTGGCAATGCACTCCGAGGTGATCAATGTCCAACATTTCTTAATACTATATTGTTACATACAGAAACATATATATATAGGGTGACCCCAAAATACGGGAATTTTTGAAGTGCGTATTGACAGACATGAGCAAGTGGCAACACTGCGAGACAGTGACCTTGAGCAAGTAAACATTTCGCCATTTTAGTAACGAGAATGAAATTCACAGTATCCCAGCTGAGATGTTGCAGCAGTCAATGAGGAATCTCAACAGCAGATTTCAAGAATGCATTCGTACAGGAGGACGCCATCTACAGGACGTAATTTAAAAAAATGAAAATTCCATCATTGTTTCTTAAATGGCATGTTTTAACGGATCGATTACCTGTACAATATATATCCTTTTACCGATATACTCTTTAGGATCCACCCGGATTATATACCAACGGCTATATGACGGTTCCGTATAGGATACAGATTCGAATCCTGTCAGAGGACAAATATTTTCTATGAAAATTTCTCGGACATTCAGGCCGGTAAATGTTGTTTAATACTGTTTATTATAAACAGAGCATTTACTTAAATATTTGTATCTATAAAAAGAATGTTAAACATAAAAATGTCTTTTTATATATATATACGCACGTATTTGTGTTCGTGTTTCTGCGCGGGTGTGTGTGCTTGTATATTTCTTGTTCGAATGTCTCTGGAAAGATTTTGTAAAATGGGAGTCATTTAATAGGCGGAAAATTACTTTATTTTTTGCTTTCTTTTTCCGCTTGAAATTCTTTTGATATTTCGCTTGGCCTCTCTCGTCTTTCTTCAGATCTCCATCGCCGTGCACAGAAACCACGTCTCTGTTCGATTTTCATCTTTGCATCTATTGTGCGCCCGTTCAGCATCGTCATACAACCCTAACAATACCCACAGACGCATCCAGACCGATCCTTTCAAACGCCTTCCCAAAAGATTCATGCCTACAGATTGGCGCTCTTTTCGCTTCACTCCAAATCATATTATGGAAAAATCTGCGCCGGGAATTGTACTCCGAAAATATCTCATGTAAAACTCGATTCTATCAGTGAATAAAAGTTTCTAACTATTTATACAGATCAGAGAGTAACTGTGTATTCTATCTTAACTCATAAATACAAGATTAATTGCAAATTTTGTGCCTGGTGATGACTAACAATCTATTCTCGTAGATCAGTCCTCCCCGAATTATTTGAATCGCGACCACAACTACTAGTACCCACATATGTGAAAATAAATTTGAGACGTTTCACTGCTTGATAAAAACATTTCTGGTTACATCAACGTTTGGCAATTTTCGCTACAAAAGACCAGACGCGTAATAAATTCCTACCTCTATAAACAACTTATGATATTTCCTTGACAAATCTTTTTTTTTCTGGTAGACATTCCTCTATGGTACCTAAGCTTTACGAATATGAGCGCAGTACTGGATTGGCGGCAATGTCTCATCATTTTACAGATGTAACCGAAAGTTAACGCTGGTGGAACTATTTTCCGGTTACATACTTTCCAGAAGTGACGTCCAGAGTTTTAGTGACGCCTGGGGCCAACTCCCTGATTGTATGCCCCTAAGACTCAAGTAGGGGGTTGGTTGTATAAAGCCTAGTACTGAGAGACTTGAGAAAGGGAAACATTTTAAATATGTAAAAACAGAGGAAGCATGAAATAAACAAGAAAAAACAAAGACAAACTAAAATAAAGCAGGCTAGAGTGTTTAAAAAGAAAACATTGCACTTAATGCTAGGAAAATGTATATATATATATATATATATATATATATATATATATATATATATATATATTTGTCATCCACAGGCAGACTGTTTCACTGTATCACAGCTCATCAGTGTGTCTAGACGTCCGGTTGCCTCTGGCCAGAATCGAAAACCGGCTGAATTCGCGTCAGTCGGAAATTTTACCCTGAAACCGTTGGCACACGGCAGAGAAGAAGGTGAATTTAAGCGTATTTATTTTTAGATAAACACACAGTGACTGAGAGAACTCGATTCGATTTACCGAAAAGTCTTGCATTATTAGCCGTAATAGTCACTGTTTACAAACCGATACATCCTCCCCAGAGAGCTCAACCGAAATAATGTTTTCAGGAGCATATATATATATATATATATATATATATATATATATATATATATATATATATATATATATATATATATATATAATATATATCCGCGTATCCGAATCCAAGAAAGAATACTCTGACTTTAGAATTTCTTGCATTATTTGCCGTAATAGTCACTGTTTACAAACCGATGCATCCTCTCCAGAGAGATCAAACGAAATAAAGTTTTCACGAGCACACACACACACACACACACACACACACACACACACACACACACACACACACACACACACACACACACACACATATATATATATATATATATATATATATATATATATATCCGCGTATCCGAATCCAAGAAAGAATACTCTGATTTTAGAATTTCAGTTTTTCTGTTTCTGACTAGTCCTGGATATATCGTCTCTTCATTTAACTTAAATTTAATATAAATATGTCTCCATTAACCATGTCCTGAAGAAGGTCTATTTGACCGAAACGTCTGACGTCGACAAAAAAACAAAAAACAAAAACAAAATAAAAAACAGTAAACTCACATATTCGGATTTTGCTTTGTCTTTTCCCCATTTTCATCATACCGTCGGATCTACATCCACATATTTGCTTACATATATATATATATATATATATATATATATATATATATATATATATATATATATGCGTTAATAAAAATCAAAAACCAAAAAGAGAAAATATACAGTGTAAAAATAAATAACAACAAGTATAATAAATTGATCTAAATACATCCAAATAGATAAAAAAACTAACAACCGATACCGATAAACTAGCCCTTTAGAAAAAACAAATAAAGATAATCAATCCAAATAAATAAATTAAAAACTGTTCCCGCCAAAATAATAGTCAGAACAAACCACAACAATCAACTCCAAAATTCAACAAATAGCTTTAATTATCTTCCCAAACAAAAACAAAACTATTAAATAAGCTATATAAACAAATTTTTATTACGTTAATAAAAACACCGATCAAAATAAAAAAAGATAAATAAATAAATATATAAGATAAAAAATAAAAATAAAAACAAGCAAAATAATCTGACCCAAATAAATAAACAAATAAACGACTTCGGGTAAAATAACCGCCCAAATAGACTACCCACTATAAGCTATATAAACAAATTTTTCTTACGTTAATAAAAACACCGATCAAAAAAATATATATAAGATAAAAAATAAAATTAAATAAAAACAAGCAAAATAATTTGACACAAATAAATAAATGAACAAATGACGACTTCCGGTAAAATAACGACCAAAATAGACTATCCACAATGCACCACATGGAGTATATATAAATAGCCGAGAAAAATAACAACACTCATGGCCTGACGATTGCATCGCCTCTAAGTGTTGACTTCTATGTTCACTTTTATATATATATATATATATATATATATATATATATATGATGTCCTAACAGGTATATGAAATGAAATATTATGTCTTAAAATGCTATATATATATATATATATATATATATATATATATATATATATATATATATATATTAAAAATAACCATGACTCCATCGCTACATAAGAGTTCTCATGTTTCCTAAAACAGAAGCTAAAAATTTCAATTCACTTATACAAATTAAATTAAATTAAAGTAGCTAGTTCTGTTTCATCCTCAAGTGAATTTTGGAATAACTAATTTTGAAATTTACGGAGATTTATAAGCATGAACATTCGTAATATTAATTTCTATGGATATAGAGAAAACTAATGATTTTAATAAGGGGCGGTAGGGTATTCATTTTCACTGACAACTATTGTATGAACATGTTAGCTACTTTCGAAAAGAGGTTAAGTCAAGGTAGGGTCGGGGTGCCTTTTTTCAAACGAATGATGACACCCTTTCAACGCATATCGCCTGGTCTTTTTCCACCACAGAAACGTTTTGGCACTTTTTCTTACGCCGTTAAATATGTATTTTCAGACATAAAGTTTTTTTTCGAAAAGGGTTGTTTGTATATGAATACGTCGTATTGCACTACAATTTGTTTTGTTTTTTTGTTTTTGTTGTCGCCTTCTTAAAGGGGTGTTATTTTGCTTATTAAGTTCAGTTTTTAAACCTATTGCTTTAATTGAACTTGTTTATAGATATTAAATTTTATCATTTTTGAAGCTAATTATTTAAGGCGAATGTCTGTTGGTGTCGGCAAAAAAACGTTATCGCATGTTTTTGATTTAATAAATTTTCGTTTTTTAGAAACTTAATAATGTGTAGTTTTTCATATAGGCATAAAGGGCATGGGTCATTCCAGGTTTTACAGGTTCTTGTCCTATTTATTATTCTCCATTTTACTTTTGGTGTTTTATTCGTTTCTTTTAAATGCCAAAAATATTTGGATAGAGATGTCTGATTTCTATTTCTAATATTATTGAAGGAGCTTCACTACACATTATTAAGTGGTCTAAAAAACAAAAATGACAGCGTATTACTCTCACTTACAATAGTGTCCAAGGTATTTATGAGGATTGGGACATACCCATTAGTGTTCATAGGTACGGTATATAAAAAAAATATAGACAGATCCTGAAGAAGACCGGAGCATACAACGTCCGAAACGTCCTGAATGTGACAATAAAGATGATGACAACAGTCCGAACAATGTAAATAGTGTAAGTAGTTACAATACCTCATCTCAGAAATATAGACAGATCCTGAAGAAGGTCGGAGCGTACAACGGCCGGAACGTCGTGAATATGACAATAAAGATGAGGACAACAGTCCGAACAATGTAAATAGTGGAAATAGTTACAATACCTAATCTCAGAAATTGTAGTAACCTAGAAAGGGTTACTGAATGAGGAATAACCAAAATGGAGGTTGGAAATGAAATGGTAATCTTTATAACATCAACAAAATACAATACTCGCCAGCGGCGTGAAGTAGGTAAACCACTGATGGAGGTGGATTACCTAGACAGCATATCAACCCCACTTACAATAGTGTCCGACGTATTTATGAGGATTAGAACATACCCATTAGTGTTCATAGTTACGGTATATGACGAAACTCAATTAAAAAAGAACACTTTAAAAAATTTAAAAAAAATATTATTCTGTTTGAATTACTATAATGAGGAGTTTCATTAATTACAATGGTTATATTCGGACTATTGTCCTCATCTTTGCTGTTGTTATCAAAACGTCTCTGCCATTGTGCCCTCCAGCCTTTCTCATGTGTATATCCATCTGGGTAAACTACACTGAACTGAACACTTTATTTAATTTACGAGGATATACCGTTCTCGTTTCACTGTCCATGTGTGGTTCTAATTTGTAGTATTGTTCAGTTATTGCTCGTTAGTTTCCACTGTGTCCAAGTATACACTGCCCGACCCAGGGTAATTGTTATTCTGAAAGTTTCGCTTGATACTGATCTTTTTTTTTTTTTTTTTGGTAGGTGCCTGCGTTGCCACTGATGACTTTTACCCGATCTTGTAAGTATCGAATGATAAATTTCTTCACACTGTATGGATGGTGGGAAATTAAGTTGAGGTACTGTCCATTCAAGGTTGGCTTGTGATACACAGATGTTTTGAACCCGTTTTCCGTACGAGTATTTAGTACATCCAGGAAGGCTAGCTGATTATTTTTTTCTTCCATTGTGAAATGGATCGACGGTTTTATTGAGTCTTCACGGCCCACCAGTACAGCCTCCTGGTGCGGCCAGAATATGAAGGTGTCATATGAGTATATCAGCCATACCGAGTATGGGAGTGGTCGTTAACATTTTCTTCTGTGTGAATGGATCGTATGTTGGAAATGAAGATCTGGAATTCCAAGTATATATTCGCCATGACTGGTAAGAACGGTGAACCCATAGGACTGCCCCACACACATGCCTCCCCACATACTCATAGACAGATATAAACGCACACACACATGAACACACACACACACACACACACACACATATATATATATATATATATATATATATATATATATATATATATATGTGTGTGTGTGTGTGCGTTTGTGTGTGTGTATGAGCGTGCTGTAATACTGACATTTAAATAAAAAGAAGTGTTTGGTTTAGCAGGTCCGTCTTTTCATTTTCATCAGATAGACATGATTTTCTCTCTTCTGCATAAATAAATATACAAAGTTTTAACAATACTAATAGAATGATTTGTAGAAAAGTGGCGGATTTTGTTGGCCGACACATTTGCAATCGTTTAATGATTAAATGGAACATAACTCATGGGAATGCCAAGACATACATCTACGCAAATGCATAGACATTTTGTGTGTGTGTGTATATATATATATATATATATATATATATATATATATATATATATGTATATATGTATGTATGTATATATTTATATATATATGTATGTATGTATGCGCAAGTATGTGTGTGGAGGTATGCACAATTCCTTTTGTTACACGTTCATGAAATCGATGTGCAAATGATTTAAAAGCCTAAGTAGTCATTGATCGATTTCACACAATTCACCTCTTCTTAGTCGCTTAAGACTTTTTCTACAGACCTGTCGCAAAGACCAGATGTCACCATTCGCAAAATCCATAACTTGTAGCGAACGCCTCATTGTTTCTCCATTTTGGCGCCTCTTTTCTAAGCCGCTGTCTACTTTCACTTTCACTTTCATTTTCGCCTTTTTTTTTTTCAAACTGATATTTTATTTCCATTTTCTTCAACTTAGCGCTTTTTCTTTCTAACGTATTTTCATTCTCTCGCATATCGCCTTTCCCTTCTAGGGCCTCGTTTATACAATTGAAATTTTTCCCACAATGCAATAGATCCCTTGCGCTATGAATTTTTGATCTTTGTTTACTGTTTTTGTGATACACAAGTTTCTGCAGTGAAACTTAGCTTTTTTGTAAGCCTAAAGCCTTTTTCCTTTACACCTTCAACTCGGGACGTAGAAAAATATTTCAATGCTGATAAGATAATTGTACTTATATTGTAGAACCACAGAGATGAATCGTCCGACAAAGGGTAAAGCCTCTGTCGCACTTAATCATATAAGATCAACGCATATCTTGATGTCCTCAGAGAGTTTATCAGTATTCCTTAAGTATTACACGTATGAATGAAATATATTGTCCTACAAACCCGCAAAACTCATGGCAGTTATTCTATGAACAATTATAACGTGCTACTAGATTGGCAATTAGGTCTCATCGTTTAATGTTGAAATAGCTAAGTGTAACAAGTAAGTTCTGTTCTAATAGTTTCCATTCTTGTAATATACACTTCTGGAACTCACATCAGATTTCTTACAATCATCAAACATTTAAATGCAACGTTAAACAATATCTTCTGTCTTCCTGAAACCTATTCTTTTATTGTCCTTTCTCCTCACTAAAGTCTTCTCATTCTCTTTCACTCCCAGTAACCCCTTGCGTCTTAGTGGCATTATCGCCAAATTCTGTCTTCCTGAAACCTGTTCTTTTATTGTCCTTTCTCCTCACTAAAGTCTTCTCATTCTCTTTCATTCCCAGTAACCCCTTGCGTCTTAGTGGCATTATCGCCATCTTCTGTCTTCCTGAAACCTGTTCTTTTATTGTCCTTTCTCCTCACTAAAGTCTTCTCATTCTCTTTCACTCCCAGTAACCCCTTGAGTCTTAGTGGCATTATCGCCATCTTCTGTCTTCCTGAAACCTGTTCTTTTATTGTCCTTTCTCCTCACTAAAGTCTTCTCATTCTCTTTCACTCCCAGTAACCCCTTGAGTCTTAGTGGCATTATCGCCATATTCTGTCTTCCTGAAACCTGTTATTTTATTGTCCTTTCTCCTCACTAAAGTCTTCTCATTATCTTTCACTCCCAGTAACCCCTTGAGTCTTAGTGGCATTATCGCCATCTTCTGTCTTCCTGAAACCTGTTCTTTTATTGTCCTTTCTCCTCACTAAAGTCTTCTCATTCTCTTTCACTCCCAGTAACCCCTTGCGTCTTAGTGGCATTATCGCCATCTTCTGTCTTCCTGAAACCTGTTCTTTTATTGTCCTTTCTCCTTACGAAAGTCTTCTCGTTTTCTTTTCCTCCCAGTAACCCCTTGCGTCTTAGTGGCATTATCGCCATCTTCTTTCTTCCTGAAACCTGTTCTTAGTGGCATTATCGCCAACATCTTTCTTCCTGAAATCCGTTCTTTTATTGTCCTTTCTCCTCACTTAAGTCTTCTCACTATGAATCGCATTATTATATTTCTATACAATTTTCATATACACGTTTTCATAGCATTAATATTTTCAGTGTTCATAGAACAAAATAGCCACATATGACAAGAAATTGCTGGTCAACACTTGTGCAGAACCGATCACGCTTTTTTGAAGGGCCAAATACAGACAGCTATAGCACAGCGCACCACAAGCTTCCAAACGAATTCTCTTAGGCTATAGGGCCCGGTCTGTCCTGTTATTTCCCATGGCTGGGATATTGGAAGAAGAAGAAAGGGATTCATAAATTTCCCAACTGTATTAACAATTAAGTGGAAATAATGAACTCGACTGGAATTCGAACCCTGCTCTCCGATTCCGTAATTCGAGCCGTTATCCACTTTGCCTTCACAGACCTTTCATCTTAACTGATTTGTCTAGATTTGAGCGACTAATATTTTATATTTTCATTCAGTTAAACTTTTATTATATTTATTATTTTCATCACAAGATGAGTGATTCGTGCAACATTCTTTTGATGGACAAATAGGCAGTGTGATGCAAGATAACTGAAAGATATCCTAAGTAGACGTATCGAATGTGACGTGTATGGGCGTATATATATAAAACTGGAAACTATTTTATAACCCACCTCCCTCCACACTCTGACCATATTTTTATTTTTTTTATTTTAGCGTAGATATGATATTTAATTGGTTTATCCAGATACACAAACAAGAATATATATATGTATGTATATATATATTATGAAAAAGTCCGACAAATATTTTAAGACATTTTTTATGTTTATACGTTCTTTTTATAGATACAAATATTTAAGAAAATGCTCTGTTTATAATAAACAGTATTAACGACATTTACCGGCCTGAAGGCCCGAGAAATTTTCATAGAAAAGATGCGTCCTCCGACAGGAATTGAACCTGTATACTATATGGAACCGTCATATAGCCTGACGTGCTTTACCGATTGAGCCACATTAAAATCGACCTTGCTAAGCGAAACGTTCAATTCCTCTTGATTCCGGGAAGTGTTTGTGTAAGAGTTTACAGCGAAAACGTAAAATCAAACGTAGGAAAAATATTCTTCAAACTCTGACACAAACACTTCCCGGAGTCAAGCACCATACACAAAATATTCAACAAAAACACAGTAAAAATCAGCTACAGTTGCAACGAGAACATGGCACAAATAATAAAAAAAACACAGCAGGAAAATTATCAACAAACCACACGAACAAATTAAACCCACGTGTAACTGTAGAATAAAGAACGAATGTCCCTTAAACGGTAATTGTTTACAAAACAACGTAATATACCAAGCCACGATAAAATCACCAGATGATGAAGAAAAAGTATACATAGGAGTAACTGAAGGGCCCTGGAAACAAAGAATTTATGCACACATAACATCTTTCACAAATAATAAATATGCGAAATTAAAAACAAAACGCACACCACACCAAAAATATCTTGCAAACTTTGTTTGGAGGAAAAAAAATAGCTATCATTACTTTCCCAGACCAAAATAAATTATTAAATTAAAGATCCGAGCTCATCTCAAAATGCAGACATGAAAACGAATTTTTACTACGTTACTAAAAAATCAAAAACTGAAAAAAAAATTAAATAATAAATAAACAAAATGACAATAAAATAAGTAAAATATATTAACCCAAACAAATTACCAAATCACACCCGTTAGAATAGACGAAATAGAATAAATAAAAAACAAAAACAAAAAAAAACAAAATGATGAACCCAAATAAATAAAGTAAATAATAAACAAATTAACAAACCATTATGACCAAAATATTAGTTAGACTATAAAAATCAAACCAAAAATCGGACGAAAAACATAGCTATAGCTGTTATATAGAGAAAGAAAATTACTACGTCACTTAAAAATCGAAAACCGAAAAGAGTAAATAAAAATATACATTATAATAAATAAATAAAAAAATAATCAAGTAAAATAAATTAATCTAAATTCATCCAAATAAATAAATAAACAAACCGATCCCGATAAATTAACCGTTAGAAAAAACAAATAAAGATAATCAATCCAAATAAATACATGAAGCAATAAACAAATTAAAAACTGCTCCCGCCAAAATAATAGTTTGAATAAACTACAACAATCAACCTCAAAATTGAATAAATAGCTTTATCTTCCCAAACCAAAACAAAACTATTAAATAAGCGATATAAGCAAATTTTTATTACGTTAATAAAAACACCGATTAAGATAAAATAAAAAATAAATATATAAAATAAGAAATAAAAAAAAAATAAAATTAAAAAATAAAAATAAATAAAAACAAGCAAAATAATTTAACCCTATGTAGGTGTGAGTCCACCAAAACATTGAGAGTAAAAATGGTGTATTGGCAAAAAATTTGGATGAAAATGTCTCCAAGGAAAATGTTAAAAGTGGATCTGGCGAAAATCACAAAAGATATATATGCAGATATCAGTATTATAGGGAAAACGAATTCTTTAAAATATCAACCTTTTGAGAAATCTTCTTTCAACGACTGTCCCATTTCACAATAGCGGACAATGCATCTTCAAAACAGACGACATTTTTCAAAACCACATCTGGATGTTAAAAAAAACTGTTCCCTTAATTGAATTGTATTTCACAATATCTTGATATAAATTCAATCAGAAATGTTCTGGCATTAATTGTAAATTGTGTCTCATGGATGGGAATCATTTAAAGACTTGGAATGAATGAAGAATGATGGAAAATACCAAGAGAGAGATGAAGAAACCTTTTTGAAGACAACAGAAAACATCTATTGGCATTGATTGATGTTAAAGAAAATTCAATTGATAATTACCTGGGGGGTGATCTAAAATTTATACAAAAGTGACTATAAGAAAAAAAACATTGATAATTATCGAAATAAAATAATTAACAACATTTATTAAACAATTTTACAAATATTAATTGAATTGATAAATGCCATATTAATTTCGAAATAATTGATCGAAAAATAAAACGTTGAAAAATTAAGGGTTGCATATTTTTCTACAGAATTCTATTTCCGTTTTAACTGATAACAAAAACAGCAGCAATAATAATAATAATAATAATTATTATTATTATTATTATTATTATTATTATTTTTATTTCCTTTGATTTCTGGCGTTTATACATTTCTTTCCGGGTCCCGCCCAGGGACCTAACGTTAGAAATGGCATCATGACATTTTCCACTGCAAAGAAGAACAAAATTACATTATTATTATTATTATTATTATTATTATTAGTTTTAACCCGTGGAAATTTCACGGTTTTCCTATTTTAATATTCTGATGAATCTTAATTCTTAAGTTAAATGTTTCAGTGAAGATCAGGGCGTGTTCTACGACAATTAAATAACTGTAGAAATTCTCCTGTTGAATCTTTAAATATTTGAGCTTAGCAACTTTAATTAAGTATTTGAATATCAATCATAAATATAAACGCTGGTCGTTATCTTAAGAAGTCCGGGGGTACAAATGAAAAGATCTGAAACTGACTTTTTTCCATTTGACTGAAACAGCTGTTAAACAATTCGATCTTCTCTTCTTTTTGTGTTTCTTTCATTCATTCATTCATTCATTCATTCATTCATTCATTTGCTCCCTGGAGCCAAGTAGTATCCTTTCCTCTCTTTCTACGTGATCAACATTAATTATGAGGTCTATTGATTATAATTTACTTATCGATCCAAATTGAATAGTTCATTATTTATGAGGTATATATGAGGTATTTATGGGGTATATATATGAGGTATTTGTTAGGTATATATGAGGTATTTATGGGGTATATATATATATATGAGGTATTTATAAAGTGTATATGAGGTATTTATGGGGTATGTATGTGGTATTTATTAAGTATTTATTGGGTATATATGAGGTATTTATGAGGTATATATTTTGGGCATGTATGAGGTATATGAAGTATTTAAGAGGTATGTCTGAGGTATATATTAGGTATTTAAAAGGTATGCATGAGGTATTAATTAGGTATTTATGAGGTATATATGAGGTATTTATGAGGTATGTATGAGGTGTATATGTGGTATTTATGAAGTATTTATGAGGTATATACGAGGTATTTATATATGCGGTATTTATGAGGTATAAATACAATTATAATAGGATTAAAGAAGATGATTGATATAACTTCTAATAGAGAAGACCACGATTTAAGAAAATAAAGACATAATATTTCGACAGTATGCGTGTCTTCTTCATGTTTAAAAATTGCCTACAACTATAACAAAAATTTTTTACAAAAAATACATGCGAAATGAATGCGAAAAAAGCGACTAAAACGCATCACTATGGTTGTAATGCAACTGAACGTAAGTTACATGATGGGGCGCGCGCCCATTTTGAAATATTCTCGCAGTTGATTAGTTAGTTTATTTATATGCAATACTTCTTTTTTATTTTTAATTTTAATTTATTTTTCTTTTCCACCTTCTTTCATTTATTCATTCGTATTTTATGTTTTTATTTATTTTTTATTTTCCATTTTTTTCATTTATGAATTCATTTCTCTTTTTCTTTCTTTTCTTTTATATTTTCCTTCTTTTTCACTTTTCCATCTTTTCATTCATTCATTCATCCAATTTTTCTTTACTTTTCATTCCTCTTCGCCTTTCTTTATTTCATTTTTTTCTTTTTTCTTTTTATTTAGTTTTCACTTTTCCAACTTTTCATTCATTCATCCAATTTTTCATTTATGAATTCATTTCTCTTTTTCTTTCTTTTCTTTTATATTTTCCTTCAATTTCACTTTTCCATCTTTTCATTCATTTATTCATTCATCCAATTTTCTTTACTTTTCATTTTTGTTTGCCTTTCTTCATTTCATTTTTTTTTCTTTTTTCTTTTTCTTTGTTTTTCACTTTTCGCTTTTTCATTCATTCATTAATTCATTCATTCATTCAATCATCCAATTTTTCTTTACTTTTCATTCCTCTTCGCCTTTCTTTATTTCATGTTTTTTTCCTGTTTAATTATTTATTTCCTTACCCCTTTGACCTGGTATCTGCTCTCTTTTTTTCACATCGTCTTTTCTTGTCTTCAACCTTTTCTCCTTCCCCCTTCTGTAGACAATGTTTTTACATCTATTCATTTTTCAATATATTTCTTTTTCCTCCTCTTCTGATCCTGATTTTCTGCTTCTCTTCTCTTCCTAGCAACCAAAAATGTCTTCCACTTTCCCTTCCAAAATCTTTCAAATCCGATTCTATTCAACTCACTGCCTCCCCGTGTTTCCGTTTCGTTTCATTTCTATTCCTCGTTTTTTGACAAACACCCAATTTTTAAATCCAAATCAACCACCGCCGATGTTACTGGTGCGACTCACGTAAATGTTTTCGATTACAAATAACAAAAAACAAACGCTTCCAGTGGAGATAGTTCGCCGTCGACTGGTTTTGTCTTTCCCTTCGAAACAAAATAATAAAACTAGGCTGAAGACCTCATTATTAAAAGTGTTGTGGATCACTGGGAATGCTCTTACGCCTGTGGCAGCTGCCAGTGAACCTGGATACATTCCGACCAACCCATATAGAGGGGGGTTCATAAGGAAAGTTGGCAACCCTGTGCCCCACCAGGAAAGTTTTCTCCCCGGAATCGATGCTTCAAATCTACAAATCAACCATTCGCTCTTGCATGGAGTATTGCTTCCAGATATGTCCTGGAGCCCCTTCTGTTTGCCCCGGGGTTCTTGATAAAATCCAGGGACGGATATGTAATGTAATTGGCCCTGATCTGGCATCTCGTCTGCAGTCGCTCTCTCACAGAAGTACCGTCGCCTCTCTATCTCTTTTTTACAAATAATTTCATGGTATTTGCTCCGATGAGCTGCTTTCGCTGGTTCCCAGACTTCATGAATTCAAGCGTCCTACGAGGCTGGCATCCCGCTCTCACCCTCTCACTGTTGAAACTGTTAAATGTAGCCGTCTCTTCTACTCAAATAGCTTCATATCTTGCACCTCACGCCTGTGGAACTCCCTTCCTTATTCCTGTTTCCCTGAAAGCTATAATCTCCAACTATTTAAATGTAATGTCAATTGACATCTCCAGTTGCCTTGATCTATCCACTATCCTTCTCCACATCCTTTCCGCTTTCACTCCTATTTGCTCTTGCTCCAAATCCTCTGTAACCCCTTGCCTTGATCTATCCACTATCCTTCTCCACATCCTTTCATCTATCACTCCTATCTGCTCTCGCTCCAAATCTTCTGTAACCCCTTGCCTTGATCTATCTCCTGTCCTTCTCTTCATCCTTTCATCTATCACTCCTATCTGCTCTCGCTCCAAATCTTCTCTAACCGCTTGCCTTGATCTATCCCCTATCATTCTCTTCATTCTTTGCTCTATCACTCCTATCTGCTCTCGCTCCAAATCTTCTGTAACACCTTGTCACTAGCCATGAATTCAAAAAGAGGTTCAACCAACATCAATGCTCGTTTAGGATAAATAAGTATAAAAGTCAAACATCTCTCTCGAAGTGCTTCTGGCACCTAAAAGAATCCAATAAAACACCTACAGTGAAATGGAAGTTAATAAGAAGGGCTAGAATATGTAGGTCATTAAATGACCCATGTCCTTTATGCATACATGAGAAACTACATATTACTAAGTTTATAAAAAATAAAAATTTACTGAATCAGAGAAATGAAATAGCTATTTTATGTCGTCATTGCCAAAAGTTTTCTTTAAATAATCTTTAAATAATCTTTAAAAAAAAAAAAAAAAAAAAAATTACCTGATAATTATGCATACTCATATTTGATGGGTATAAATAATTTTAAATAATGTAAGTAATTATATTACATTTACTTGGTTTATAAAGAAATATAGCCGATTAAATTTAAAAGTTCAATTTGAAAGTAGAATTTTTAAAAATGTTTTAAAATTGAAATTAAATAAAACAGATTCTAACCTAAACATCTTTTAAAATTGTAATTAAATAAAACGTACTCTAACCATAACACCTCTCTCAAAGCAATTCAAACACTGAAAAGAATCCAAGTGAACACCGAAAGTCAAATGAAATTAATAAGTTAGAATATAATATTGAACATTAAATGTCCTTTATACATACATATATATATTTATAATACTAAATTTATAAATAAAAGTTTATTGAATTAGTGAAATAATTTAACCACCTTTGCCGTCATTGTCATAAAGTTTACATAAAATAAAATAAAATAAAATAATATTTACTTATACTCGATAAGAATAAATAATTTTAAATACTGTAAGTAATCCTAATACATTTACTTGGTTTTTAAATAGAAGTATAGTATATTAAATATTAAAAATAATTTTTTAGAAATGTGGATAAAACATATTCTAACCTAAACAGTCCCTCAAAATCTTTAAATATACAAATAGAAAAAATACCATAAGAATTTTTGCCGTTAGAAAAAAACCCAGATGTTATGAATTTAGCGGATGTCAGAATTTGTTAAAAGATACATCCCTACCCATCCCTAAACATAACCCCGCTTTCAAATGTAACTATTAACTGATACAACGAAAATTAAAAATTGAACCCTCTACCACCCCTTGTCTAGATGAATGGATTTATCGGTAACCTTGGAAACCCTCAAACTATGAATCTTTCCTGTGCCGTTAACAACCGTAAATTTTAAAAAGTAAGTTACTCCAAAATTCGCATGATGAGGAAATGGAACTAATGTCTTTGGTTTAATAACAAAATTAAATTCAGGGGCTTTAGCTTCCATTACTGAAACATGGTTATCACTGTGTAGCGGTAAAACCATATTTTAAATCTATTAATTTATAATATTAATGCTCTGTAAATTTAAATTTACATAGAGCACTATTGTGTAAAAATAAAAATATCTATAGAACACCGGATTTTATATCTTACTGTTCTTTCCTTTTTATTTATATATACATATATATATATATATATATATATATATATATATATATATATATATATATATATATATATATATATATATATATATATATATATATATAAATGTTTTTTAATCGACTATTTCACATTAAATCCCCAAAATGTTCGTAATAAGGTTTTTTAAAAAAAAAACTTTAACATATTAAATTGCTTAGACTCTTTAAACAAAAAAATTTACGAAATCTCAAAGTAAAGAAAAAAACAACGCCTATTCCAATGGAAGTCAATGACACTTTATTACAAATTATTTTTTTGCCTTGTATACTTACAAGACCCTTTCTGATATTCAGCAAAACTGTTAGACATCATCAATGATTATTATTTTTATTGAATAAAATTTAATATAACACTAAACAAAAGTACCTTGCTAATATAACTGATCGATAACGCTGAATAAAACACATAGACCAGCATCTTACTGGCGTTTAACGCCTTTAACGACTAGCAGATTCTTGTAAAAAAATCTCCCAGTATAGAAGACCGAACAGCAATAACTAAAGCGGTGGGATAATGATTGAAGCCGAGGTGCCAGGTCAGGTCCAATAACATTGCAGATTCTTCTTTAGAGTTGATGAACGATCTCTAGGTATATAGCAGGAGCACAAGATATCCGTAGCAAGGACGAATGGTAGACTTATAAATATGTAATATCGATTCTGTCGCGAGAAATTGTCTAGCTCAACATAACCAACTTTCGGAGTTGCAGACTTAACATTTGAGTCAACGTAGTCTTTTCACTTCATCTCAGCCAATGAAAAATATCAATGCATTTAAAAAAATAAATATTTATTGATATTTATTCAGTTCATTTACGTCCGACACAAATCCCCAAAGACAGCGTGGAGCCTTTTATTTTAATCATTTCACCCCGAATAAGGTGATAAAGCCACTAAGACGAAAAATATTACTGGAGTTAAAAGAAATTTGAGTGGATGAAACTGAAAAGAAAAGACAACAAAGAGAACCTGGTTCGAGGCGACAAGAGATGACGATTGACATTACATTTGAATAGTTGGACATTATAGTTGTTAGGGGAACAGGAATAAGGAAAGGAGTTCCACAGGCGAGATGTGCGAGACATGAAGCTATTGGAGTAGAAGAGACGTCTACATCTAACAATTTCAACGGTGAAGGGGTGGGAACGGGATGCCAGCCTCGTAGGACGATTAAATTCATGAGGCCTGGGAACCAGAGAAAGCAGCTCATCGGAGCAATTACCGTGAAAGTATTTTTTAAAAAGACAGAGGGAGGCGACGCCGCGTCTGTGAGAAAACGACTGCAGATGAGATGCCAGATCAGGGCCAATTACGTTGCATACCCGTCTCTGGATCTTATCAAGAACCCCGAGGCAAACAAAAGGGGCTCCAGACCATATATGGCAGCACGCGGTTTTATTTAGAAATTTCAACAGTAAAACAATGAGACCGAACCGCAAATCTAGTACTAGACTTAAATTCATGAAGTCGAATTTACCAAAGAGGAAAGTTCATTACAACGATTGCCATGAAAATATTTGTAGAAAAGGTACAAAATGGGAAAATATTTCATCCCGAGATGCCTGGTCGGGGATCATAATATTGCAGATTATTCGTTACCTTTCTTCCAGAATCTCAAGATACAGATTGTAAGCCAAATATTTTTTTCGAAATATTAACTGCTTTCCCACTTGCTAAAGAAATGACCACGAAACTCAGTGATACAATCTTAACTATCTCAGCCATCATGTAATTTCTATATGTGTGCTTGTTACCTTGCAAATCTCTTTATTTTCAAACAGAGGAATAATGTTTCTGTTCCATATTATAAAATTTTATTATATATTGTTTATTTTTTATTCCGGACTAGTTGTTTAAATCGTTTTTCTTTCTTTAAAGATGATTTTGTTTATAAATTCGTATTAAAAAATAATTTCAATCAATTTTCTTTTAAGCGTGCCTCAAAATCGTTTTTCCCAACCCCAAGTAGTCGTATAAAGATGGCCGATTGTTACCGACGAATTGCCGCCATGTTAATTTTATTTTTTTTTATTTTGATATTTAGATTTAATTTTGTATTTACTAGTTGTTAAGCGCTGTACTTTTTATATTTATTAAAGCAGATATTAAAAAAAAATATATATCAAAAGTTAAATAAATAAAATTACAAACAAAAATTCCCTATTGGTACTCGACTCAAAATAAAAAATACAAAGAAAAAGTCTGTCGTTTTTGCCAAGGTCAGGTTGAAGTTTGTATGAAGCTAAAACCAGATGTTCTCAATCGAGATATAATCAGGTGATAATATTAAAAGAAATAATGAAAATAAAAGAAATATAATTTCAATAAAATGTATAAAAAGGATTCTATAACGACGATAATGATGTATAAAAGAAGAAGAAGAAGAGAAACTTAAAAAGGCAACGTGAATATGAAACAGTTCAGGCTGTCTTCATGGATGAGATAGTAACATGTACCTCACCGATGGTATATATTGGCGTTGGAGTTTAGATAAGGGTTGATTTTTTTTCGGAGACAAGCCTTATATCTTTACTATCATCCCTATTTGATATTCCAAACAACTTTTTCCTGTCCTGGGTAAGACGATAAACTACGTTCAACAGCAAGGCCTCTGATCAGGAGGTTTTGAGGAGTGTAGAAGCACCTCTTAATTGCTGTTGTTCCCAGATTCACTCTGTACCGGGGTGGTAGCAACTGTTAGGGTCCCAGCTATGGGCAAATAGTTAACCCCCCAAACTTGGGTCAAAATACTATGAAATAATAATACTTTGTAAAAAATTATTGCCAGAAATAGATTTTTTAAGGAGAAATGATTACCAGCAATACATTTCTGAAACCAAAAACAAAAACAAAAAATAAAAATAAAATCCCAGCAGAAATACATTTGTGAAAATAAATATATATATATTACCAGCTATATTATAAATTAACTGATTTAAAATATGGTTTCTTCGCTACACAGTAATAACCATGTTTCAAAAATGGAAGCTAAAAACTTCAAATTTAATTATATAATTAAATTAAAAGAATTAGTTCTGTTTCATCTTCAAGCGAATTTTGGAATAATTTATTTTTAAATTTACTGAATTTTAAACGAAGATATAAATTCATAATTTCGTGTTTCCAATGACACAGAGAAATCCATTCATTCCGACAGGGGCGGTAGCGTGTTCATTTTTATTAACTATTGTTGTATCAATTATGAGTTACTTTCGAAAAAGAGGTTAAGTTTAGGGAGGGTAAGGGTGTATTTTTCAACGAATTCTGACATCCGTGAAACGCATGTCGTCTGTTTTTTTTCTATTATTAACGACACAAAGTTTTTCGCCATTTTTTTTTGTACTTGTATACTTAAAGATTCTTTCTAAAAGGGGAGTTTGGTTAAGAATACGTTTTATTTAACTACAATTTTAAAATATTTTTACTCTTAATTACTAATAGCAACATTTCTTTTTAAAACAAGTAAATGTAATAGAATTACTTAATTATTTAAAATTATTTTTATTTATTAAATATAAATATGTTTATTACCATTTTTAATTTTATTTTTAAATATTATTTACGGAACATTTTTGACAATAACGGCAAAAAATAGCTATTACCAGCTATATAAACCAAAGGATACATATTCTATTCATACGAATCTATCCTAAAAATGTTGTCGGTATTAAATAAGCCATTGAGGTTGATATGCCGTCAAACAAAATAAACCAAACCAATCTAAACCAAAGAATACATATTCTATTCATACGAATCTATCTTAAAAATGTTGTCGGCATTAAATAACCCACTGAGGTTGATATGCCGTAAAAGAAAATAAACCAAACTAATCTAAACCAAAGAATACATATTCTATTCATACGAATCTATCCTAAAAATGTTGTCGGTATTAAATAACCCATTGAGGTTGATATGCTGTAAAACAAAATAAACCAAACTAATCTAAACCAAAGAATACATATTCTATTCATACGAATCTATCCTAAAAATGTTGTCGGCATTAAATAACCCATTGAGGTTGATATGCCGTAAAACAAAATAAACCAAACCAATCTAAACCAAAGAATACATATTCTATTCATACGAATCTATCCTAAAAATGTTGTCGGCATTAAATAACCCATTGAGGTTGATATGCCGTAAAACAAAATAAACCAAACCAATCTAAACCAAAGAATACATATTCTATTCATACGAATCTATCCTAAAAATGTTGTCGGCATTAAATAACCCATTGAGGTTGATATGCCGTAAAACAAAATAAACCAAACCAATCTAAACCAAAGAATACATATTCTATTCATACGAATCTATCCTAAAAATGTTGTCGGCATTAAATAACCCATTGAGGTTGATATGCCGTAAAACAAAATAAACCAAACCAATCTAAACCAAAGAATACATATTCTATTCATACGAATCTATCCTAAAAATGTTGTCGGCATTAAATAACCCATTGAGGTTGATATGCCGTAAAACAAAATAAACCAAACCAATCTAAACCAAAGAATACATATTCTATTCATACGAATCTATCCTAAAAATGTTGGCGGCATTAAATAACCCATTGAGGTTGATATGCCGTAAAACAAAATAAACCAAACTTATCTAAACCAAAGAATACATATTCTATTCATACGAATCTATCCTAAAAATGTTGTCGGTATTAAATAACCCATTGAGGTTGATATGCCGTAAAACAAAATAAACCAAACCAATCTAAAACAAAGAATACATATTCTATTCATACGAATCTATCCTAAAAATGTTGTCGGTATTAAATAACCCATTGAGGTTGATATGCCGTAAAACAAAATAAACCAAACCAAACAACCATTTTCTGTTATCTTGCGCAATAATCTCAATTTAATAAGTCCGGTATCAATAGGATAAGGTCCGTGTGGTGTGACGAATATTGATGTTGAAGCTGAACGAGGCGAGTTCAAATCCTAGCTATAGTTTGTTGCGTTCACTTTCAAAGCAAGGCCTTTACGTAAAAGAATAAAACCTCTCCTCTACCCTTCCACCGCAGGTAAACATTAAAATCCACGGCAGACGGAACTCTATAGCTTTGGGTGACAACACTTCTAGGAGTAGGAAAAGCTTAGAATTTAAAACCGCGAAGAAGGCAACGGGCAACCACTCCACTTTCTCAAGAAGAAGAGTGAAATGAAGGTCGCGTTGAAAGGGCAAGACTCGAGATCATTTCATATGAATGTATGAGTCTTCCATGACTCTATCCCCAGACTTAAGCTGCTCCTGATCTTCATAAAAGACATTCTCGGTGTAATCAGTTCACAACTAGGTATCTGTCAGGTGATATAACTATTTACTCCTGTCTTACTAGCAAGTCCGACAGATCCAACAAAATGATCTTACAAGCTGCCCTCGAAAAGGACCCCCGATCAGTGGTTAAATGGGGCAAGCAATGGCTTGTAAATTATGACGTCCCCAAAACAAAACAAAACAAAAAAAAAACGATTTCATTTAATCGTCGAAGAGAACATTTTCTGTATGCCATTAGCATGGCTGATGCTAACCTCCAGGAGAGAAACACTTTTATCCTTCTTGGGCTCCCGTTTTCCACTGGCATAAACTGAAATGATTATAGTGAATCGACTGCGAGTTCTACAGCTAGGAAAGTTGGTTCCCTGTACCGTGTAAGACAGTTTTCATTGTCAGGTTCCATGTTGCACATTTATAAATCGACTATTCGTATGTGCAATGAATATTACTGACATATCTGGTTTAGTGCTTCTACGACATATCTCAAGATTCTTTACAAATTCCAAAAACGGTTCTGCTATATGCATACATCTATATTAATAAAAATAACCTGTTACACACTGTCTGCATGTGTTTCTGCCTGCATGTACCTAACATTGATTGATTCATTTTTACAGTTTATCAACCCATTGCAGGTTATTTAAAGCCAGAAAATACTTTTAGATTGTAAGAAATTTATTTGGAAAATAATGATTTAGTGAAACAAGTTTTACTAATTAACACATACCTGGGGGTAAAAGAGATAGATTTTTTACCTTGCTCAAAAGTATTTGCACATAAGTATATATAACAAACCCAACTAGAATCAGAATTTGGCTCTCTGGTAAACAATTCCAAGCCCTTATCTATTACACCATCTGGACATCCAAATTTACAGCACTTGGTGTTTCCAAGTGGTCACCCATCTAGGTGTTGACTAGACTCAACATTGCTTAACCCCTTTGAGAACAATAGGTCTACTGATAGGAAAGTTGATTTACTCTGTCATGCCAGACAATTTTCTTGATATGGTTCGATTCTTGACTGACCAGATCAAGAATCAAACCAGTTTTATAACATTTGGTCACACACGCAACTTTACATGGTTACACCTTCTTCCGGTGTGTCACTTACACAACTTCTTGTGGCCACGCCCCTTCTGGCATGCACCCAAACAAGCATGAATTTCCTTCCATTCAGGATACCTGTGCGCCCTAATTATTTTAACACATTTGATAATAATTATATTGAATCAGTTGCTTGGTCTACTGCTAGGAAAGTTGGTTTACTGTGTCATGCCAGACAATTTTCTTGTCAGGATCCACCTTGCACATTTATAAATCTACCGTTCATCTATGCATGGCGGCCATATCTTGTTTAATGCTCCTAATATATATCTCAATATTCTTCACAAAATCAAAAGAAGTGTCTGTAATGCAAATGGCTTCTCTCTATCTTTTCTTCATATGTTATCATGGCGTTTGTTGTAATGAGATCTTCTCCTTTGGGCTTCGGCTGCATGAATTAAAGTGTGCTACTAGATTGGCAACTAGGTCTCACAGTTTTACTGTTGAACTAGCTAGATGCAACCGCCACTTCTAATTTAAGTTTCTTTTCTCTGACCTCTCGTCTGTGGAATTCCCTTCCGATTTCTTGCTTTCCTGATAACTACAATCTTCAAAGATTTAAATGCAACATCAATCGCCATTTTTGGTCTTTCTGAATCCTGTTTCTCTTTTGTTCCTTCCTCAGTTTTCCTCACTTTTATCTTTTCTTAAATTCCCCCCACTATACCCAGTCTTTTCTCTCATCTTCACTCTGTAACTTCCCCTGCTTACTTGGGGGTGAAATCATTTTAAAAAAAATGAAAAAAATAAAAAAAATAAAAATAAATAAACACGTGCAACAAATTAAATCCTACATTATCTTCATAAAATCTCCAAGAGGACAAAACGAAACGGCTAAGAATAGTTTCTCTTCTTCTCACTATTTCTTTATATATATGTATGTGATATTTTTTATTTAATCCGACAGTTCCTCCCAAATAGTGAAATGCACATTTATAAATCTACCATTCGTCCGTGCATTGAATCCTGCTGCCATATCTGGTCTGGTACTCCTGCTATTCATCTCGAGGTTCTTGAATAAACCAAGGAATTATCTGCAATATAATTGACCCTCACCTGGCATCTCGACTTCAGTCACTTTCTCACGGACGTGATTTGGCTTCCCTTTGACTTTTCATGGCTAGTACTCCGACGACCTTTTTTCCTTCGTGCCCGAACTATGGGAGTAAGTGTGCTACTAGATTGCCATTTAGGTCCCAACCTGTTACTGTTGAACTAGCTAGATATAACCGCCACTTGTAATCTAAGTTTCTTTTCTCTGACCTCTCGTCTGTGGAATTCCCTTCAGATTTCTTGCTTCCCTGATAACTACAATCTTCAAAAATTTAAATGCAACATCAATCGCCATCTTCTGTCTTCCTGAATGTTGTTTCTTTTTTGTTCCTTCCTCAGTTCTCCTCCCTGCAGTCATCTAATTCTCTTTCACTCCATATAACCCCATGCACTCTAGTGACATTATCGCCTTCTTGGGGGTGAAATGATTAAAAAAAATTGCAGATCGGTTTCAGTATCTGTCTATATTTCTGATCAAAATGTATTATGTACATTATTTACATTATTCATACTATTGTCCTTATCTTCGTTGCCATATTTATTACAACATTTCGGCCTTTCAGTATCTGTCTATATTTCTGAGATGAGGTATTATGTACACTATTTACATTATTCAGAATATTGTCCTCATCTTTGTCGTCATATATATTACTATATTCATTAACACGCCCACGTGTGTCAAATGTGGCACAAGGCCGGTTTAATGTGGGCTTTCCGAGCCCGTAGGCTCGGGCAAAAATTGCCCGTAGAACCCGTATAAACGGGATCGGGGTGGTCAACCACCCCGAACGAGGCTCTGCCCTTCGGCGAAGCCTCGTCCGAGTTCCTCTCCGCCCAAAGGCAGAGAGTTCCCCTCTGCCTCAGAGGCAGAGAGTTCGACCGAATAGCTGAGACGTCCAAAAAGGACTGACTCACATTTACAACGTTTCGGCCGTTGTACGCTCCGGCCTTCTGCAGGACACATGGTACAGTGGATAAAGACGTTAGTTAGATACAGTGACAGAGTGTGAGTTCAATATCTGGTTAAGGCAGTGGAGAACTTGGAGAGGGGAAATAACAGGAGATAACTGATATCAAATAAACATGGCACGTGGAACTAGAACAGTCTACCCCAGTGAGCGAAATAAACGGCGCAGTTCGACATTCCAACCACTTAGACCAGCTGCCATCCCAGTCTATAGAACCCAGTCTGTCCTGCTATTTACCCATAGTTGGTGGGAGAAGAAAGATATTCATACCTTCATATCAAGGGCATCAGTACATAAGTGAATGTAATGGATTCGACTGGAATTCGAACTCGGCTCTCCGATTTTTCAATCTGAGCCGCTATCCACCTCCACCATATATATATGTTATACTTTATAACATTAGTCTCTGATTGTATACTTTTTAACCGCAGTTCTCGATTTTTCTTCTGATGAGAGAGAACCAATAAACTGGTTTAGCCGTTTTTAATCATGGTTATAATTCGGTATTACCGTTTTACGGTAATATGTATATTTTTGTTACCACCCTTTTTATTATCGTTTGTTGCTTTTTAGCAATGAATATCCTTTTAATTTGCTTGCTTTTATTGGTTTAATTATCGAAGAAAACCAAACCAGTAATAAACATGAAAAATTATGGTAAACACACACACACACACACACACACACACACACACACACACACACACACACACACACACACACACACACTCCACGGCTGAGCCGGTCTATATAATACAAGTAAATAAATATATACAAAATAATAAATAAATAAATAAATAAATAATAATAATAATAATAATAATAATAATATAGGCATATATATTCTTTCTATTTCTCGTATTATTTCCTGTCATATCTTAATATTATTATTATGTCGTTATATTACTCACTATAGATTTCTCTTTCCTCTTGTATATTTTTTATATGTGAGCTTCTTTTATTCAATAATAATAATAATTACAATGTCGATCACAATAATAATAATAATAATAATAATAATAATAATAATAATAATAATAATAATAATAATAATAAGGATGACATCATCAGCGGCATGAAATGTGGCATGTTTGCTTGAATTAATCATCTGCCGTGTTTCGAAGTCGGCGCATGCTCTGCTGGAACCGGAAATCACAGATCTAGGCTTTTCATGCAGTAATCAGTTGGCGGAGACTGGGGCATATCTTCATTCTTGTGCAGTGACCCGGAAGAAATAACGAACAGAACTATTTGGAAATGCATTCACGAAAATTTTTCATTTTTTTAAAAAGTTGTTTATTGATTTTTTTTTTCTTAAAAAAAGGAGTTTTTGTTTTGTTTTGGTTTTCTGAGAAATTATGAAAGCGAACGACACAGAGGCATCCGTTAATCGAAAAATAATATTTGAAAATGAGGAAAATAGCTCAGAATACCAACAATGGATGGCTTCATATTTAAATCATTTTGTTGAGGCTGGAAATGATAATCTAAAACTTTCCCCGGATTTGAAATATTTTATAAAAAACATCTGAAATATAGTTTTCTATTTTGGTATCATCACTTTTAAATAGATGATTCTAAATTTTAAAAAAATGCTACGGATGTTTCACCTAATACAAGGCTCGAGAGCTACTTCAGGTAGAGTGTCTCTGAATGAGGTGTATGATATAAATGTATAGGAAGTGAAGATTGTAGGAAGGAGGGGGATAAATAATGACTGACCGTTGACGTGAAAAGGTTAAGATTGTAGTATTCAGAAAAAATATGCACACGGGAATCTCTTCCATAATGTAGCAGTTCTTGCGAATAAGCTACCTATGTAGACGTTTTTCTTTATATTTGGATAAAAGGGGACATGAAGGTAATTCGACTCTGTGAAGGTGGCTTGGGGGGTCGGAGATGTTGGGGAACCGCAGCGTGAAACGTATGCCACCCCTAACTAGTCGACGTAAACGCTTTTCAAGATTATCCAGGCTGGAAAAGCTCCAGCACAGACACTTTTAATCATTTCACCCCAAGCAAGGCAATAAAAATGAAATCGGTTACTGAGTGTTACAGAATATGAGAAGAAAAAAAACACGATCAAGGAGAGAGAATAATAAAAGAACAAGAATTAAAAAGATAGAAGATAACGATTGACATTTCATTTAAATTTCAAATTTGACTAGAAAGCAAGAAGATGAAACAGGTTTCTACAAGCAAGAACTGCCATAGAAGAAACTCTTAGCATAGAACTTACGGTTATATCTAGCAATTTCAAGTGTAAAATGATGAGTACAGGGCTTAAAACCATAAATTCTTGTTATCATAGATGAAAGTAATATTTAATTTATTGAATACAAAAACTGTGACACAAGACCAAGAGGGGAGATAGGGAAGGATTTTCTTAATGAAAGCTTTAATTAAGTTTAGCTAGCTACAAACAGTGACCGACATATACCACAATCTTCCTTACACAAAACAACGCATTCTTATTTACCATTCTCACTACAGCCACCATAATACCTCAGAGTCTCTATGAAGACATAACTCGTCCCCATATGTACAATTTGTCTGTGGAAGTTGCAGAATAATAAAAAAAACAGTTAGATGAAAGTTCACCAACAATTTTCCATGATAATATTTACAGAAAAGGCAGAGGGAAGCAACATTATTGCGGTGGGAAAGTGATGACAGTCATATTCCTGTTTTTGATTTAATCTAACGCTTGAAAAGTTAAAAAAAAGTGTAGAAGGAGAGATATATTTCTGAAGCATTCTGATAAGCTTACACATTTCCCACGTTTTTAACAATTGACTAGTACTTCTAGGAAGAAACCATCGCACACAGCACATCCAATCCCGAAAATAAATTAATATGAATCAATATGATAAGAACAACAGAGACGTCATCCACTAACCAATACATATAATCAAGATAGAATTTATTTTCAATGTAAGTAAATGTCTAAAACTAAAGTAAAATAGGATCTGGACGAATACGAAAGACATACCAAGCAAATAAATAAAAAAGGATTAAAAGAATATAATAATAATTAAAATAATCACGACGTTATGACCAAAACACTTGCCATGAGACAGAAGATCTGAGAAGGACCAGTTTCCGCCTTCATAATGATGTCTATAGAAATCCTGGTGATCGAGTAGTAACACTTGGTCTAAAGATAGCGCTGAGGCGTGAGAAAACAATTACCTTGAAGTATTAATTCTCCTTTTCTCTCTCCCTATCTCTCTTCCCTTATATATATATATATATATATATATATATATATATATATATATATATATATATATATATATATATATGTATATATATATATATATATATATATATATATATATATCTTAGAGTTACCTTTAAGTATTAATTCTCCTTTTCTCTCTCCCTATCTCTCTTCCCTTATATATATATATATATATATATATATATATATATATATATATATATATATATCTTAGAGTTACCTTTAAGTATTAATTCTCCTTTTCTCTCTCCCTATCTCTCTTCCCTTATATATATATATATATATATATATATATATATATATATATATATATATATATATATATATATATCTTAGAGTGTGCAAATTATATTTTATATTATATATTTTATATATTTATATAAACATAAATTATATATATATATATATATATATATGTCATAAAAAAACAATTTATACAGAGAATTAAATAGCAATGTTAATGTGATTAATTACGAAATCACTTCACAGAAGTTTATGAGACGTTGTCTTACTATTAATTCCTTGATTAATAAAATCCATATATTCGAGTTGTCAGATGGAAGACACATACCAAGTACTTTCGACAATTTCAAATTGTCATCTTCATTATTATGCCTGTTTCTGGGAATATTGCGCCCCATATATACATATATATATATATATATATATATATATATATATATATATATATATATATATATATATATATGCAAGGTTCATTAAATATGAGACAAAGTGATTTGATTTCCTATATGATCATATATTTTTCTCGTAAATAAATTATACAAAAACTGTCCAAATGTTTTATTTTTCGAAGCGCTTTCGGCTATACATTTAGCCATTTTCAAGGAAGAATTATATTTACTGTTAATTGGAAATGGATTGTTGTGTGCCTGTATTTAGTATTATAGAATGTTTTATTTTCAAAACACGGTCAACATATTGTGGCCATGTACTTCTCTCAAGATCATCTTCAGGGGTGTAGGTAGTACAAAATTATATGGTCTTCATTAATATAAGTATTTAGATAAAGATTTGCATTGTTTTCCATTAGCGCAATTTTTTCATTATGCTTTTAAATGCAAAACGGTTGACAATGTGCCGAGCGTTCATTAGAACGTGAAAAAATATCGATTATGGATTTTTTTCTCTCACTAGGTTATAATGTCATGGTTACACGCGCATTCAAGCGTGAAAAAAACTGTTCCTTTACAGGCATTTCGGAATATTACTGCAGTAATCATAGCTAATTCTGCCGGCTTTAATAATTTAATATAAATTACTTTTAGTATCTGTAATCTAGATTTGTTGTTTTCATTGTGTAGGATAGTTGTGTTGTTGATTAGTAATTTTATGTAAGCCTTCTTGTTAGTGTATTTGTCGTATACCCAAAATTAATATAAGAAAGATGGATTGCTGACTAAATACAATATATATATGTGTGTATGTGTGTGTGTGTGTGCGTGTGTGTGTGTGTATTTAAAGACATTTTATGTTTAACAGATACAAATATTTAAGTAAATGCTATGTTTATAATAAATAGTATTGAATAACATTTTAGCATTTACCGGTGTGAATGTTCGAGAAATTTTCATAGAAAATATTCGTCCTCCGACAGGATTCGAACCTGTATCCTATACGGAACCGTCATTAATCTTGACATGCCTTTAACCGATTTAAATTCGACCTTGCCAACCGAACGCTCCTCTGTGGCCAAATCGGTTAAAGGCACGTCAGGCTATATGACGGTTCCGTATAAGATACAGGTTCGAATCCTGTCGGAGAACGAATAATTTTTATGAAAATTTCTCGGACATTCAGGCCGGTAAATGTTTATTATAAACAGAGCATTTACTTAAATACTTGTATCTATGAAAAGAATGTTAAACATAAAAATGTCTTTAAATAATTGTCGGACTTTGTCCATTGAAAAACCTCGGATGCCTCAACTTGTAGACACCTGAGGGCAAATTGGTACCCGAGGAAAAAATTGGAAGTAAAAAAAGAAAGAACTAAAAACATTCGAACAAGGCGAAAACATCGTCCAGTGTCAAGTCTTTCGTCCAAAGAAAAAAGCCCAAAGCGAGTATAAAGACAACGAAAACGTAGAGGGCTCAGTACGTTAAGTAGAGCGGTAAATTAGAAAAAATCCTAAGGTGCCAGGCAAACCTACCTGGGTTTCACCTAAACGGTTCTTCAGAGTAGATTCAGACTACCCTGAAGATCCATTTAGATGAAACCTAGGTAGGTTTGCCTGGCTCGTTAGGATTTATTATATATATATATATATATATATATATATATATATATATATATATATATATATATATATATATATATATGCTGTACTCACTGTATTGAGCACTTTATTTAGTTATTTTGCGTACTCGTATCGGTTTTTTTTTTCTTTGGACCTTGGACTTGCATGCCAATCGATTATTTTCGGCTAACGTACTTGGTTCTTTCATTTTTTTTATACCGTTTTTTCCCTTTGGTATTGGTTTGATTATTTGCAAATCAAGACACTGAAGGTTTTCCGAACGAGTATAGTTTCTTAGACTTATAAGACTTCTACTACTACTACTACTACTACTAATATATATATATATATATATATATATATATATATATATATATAGAGAGAGAGAGAGAGAGAGAGAGAGAGGGTACGTTTTTTTAGGGAGTAGTCAAGGCTAAATTTTTCTATGTCTATACTGTGTTATAAATGTAGCGAAAGTGCTCTACTGTTTATCAGGAGCTGAATATTAAGATGTAACAGCCTGTCGCCTCTGAGTGTTGACTTCAATGTTCCCTTTTATATTTACACACGCTGTATCTCTGATATTGAGCACTTTATCCCATAAATATAGCACACCTTAAGACTATATTTCTTCATACATATATATATATATATATATATATATATATATATATATATATATATATATATGAAGAGAGAGAGAGAGATGTAGGTCAGGCTAACGTTAAATGTGAATACGAGCACTATATAGTTTAAATCTTTTCAAATCTACCATCTCTAGATTTGCTTTTATTGTTTTCTACTTAAATAACGAGGTGATGCTGACGAAAAAGAGTCTGAAAGCAACCCTTTTTTTCTTTCTTTCTGTTCTTTCTTACAAATATAATCGGCAGGTATAGTTAGTGTGACACTGCACGAATGACAGTGATTTCTCCCCGCAAGCATTTCGACTCAGTGTCGCGGCGGGATAGGGTGAAATATCGCGGGGACATCTCGCCCTTCTCGCATTTCACAGCATCATTTATACTTTCGGAACGAGAAAGAAAATTGAATTCTTTTATCTCTCTTGTTGCAATTCTTTCACTTGTAACATCAGAAAACAATATTCCACCCCCCTCTCTTTCGCGCGCGCGTTCGCTCATTTATTTTGCTTGATGGACTCATCCTTAAATCTTCGCCCCTCAGAGATATTTCAATTTTCAATTTAAAGTTTTTTTTTTCTTAATAGACTTTGCCACACCTTGGTGAAGCAAGTTCGATATTTATAAAATCTTTTGACTATATATATATATATATATATATATATATATATATATATATATATATATATATATAGTGTTATCAAAAATCTCTTTCGTCGACAAGAAACAAAGAAAAAACTAATCTCAGTGTCTTTTATAATCTTGGAGGAATTGAATTCTTTTATTCAAGAGTATACACTCGAATTGGAAATAAGAATTTAGAATTTATCAAAAAACGTACCATTTTCCCCGCGAAAACCGATCATGCCTCTTTCTCAGTCTACTATTCGCCCGTGTACAAAATATTGTTGCCAAATCAGGTCTGGTGCTTTGGCTATATAGCTAGAGATTCTTGACAGAATCCAAAGAAGAATTTGTGACATAATTGGTCCTGATCTGGCATTTCCGCTTCAGTCACTTTACTATCGCAATAACATAACTTCCTTCTGCACAAATATTTTCATGGCAATTGTTTACATTAGCTTTCCTCTGCTATTTCGGCTTCACGAATTTACTTGTTGCCCTGGATTGGCAGTTAGGTCTCATCAGTTTACTGTGGAAATTGCTAAATGTAACCGTAAGTTCTATGCTAATAGTCTCTTCTCTCGTACTTTTCATCTATAGACTACTCTTCCAGACTGTTGCTTTCCTCTCATGCTTGAGTTGTTTGTTTAACGGCATATCAGCTCCTTATCGGTCATTTAATGGCGAAATTTAATTGTTGGACGAGTTTGAAGTAATAAAAATATGATTATGTTATACTATATGTTATTCTGCTTTCGCAATTGAATACATGGTAGATGATACTCAGATTTTGTGCATATACATATTTGTGTGGATATAATTACTAGAGGTAGCGGTAGGTATGTCTTATGCTGTAGTTTTGTTGAAATTATACAGTGATGTTTGATAAAATTGACTCACCTGAATTTTTTTACTTAAAATTTTTTTCGCCTATTGTTTTTGATGTCAAACTAATTTTCATTCCTACTAATATAAAGACCCCTTCCCGACCACCTAGTAAAAAAAGTTTACTCACCCTATTCTATTGATAATTATAATTTTGGATATAAATGAGATTTTGGGAAAAACTCTGTGCAAAAAAAGTGACACATTTATTTCTTGCAACTAGTAATCAATAGAAACATAACCGAACAGCTTTAAATAAAGAATAATAGAGGTATAATTTATTTATAATAGGTAATATAGTTCGAAATATTTAATAATCTATGGGTCCTCCTTTATTTTGAATAATCTTTTCAACCCTTTTTGGCATTGACTTGATTAGGTTCTGGCAAATCTCATTTCCAAGCATTGAATTCCATTCGGATATGAAATTCACAATAATCCTTTTATTGCTCAACTGCTTTCTCGAGAACCTGTACTTTATAATGCTCCATAAGTTTTCTATGGGTTTAAGGTCAGGAGATTGGGGCGGCCAAGTCATAACACTCACCTTCTCAGCAAAGTATTCCTTCATCAATTTTGATTTGTGACAGGGAGCATTATCCTGCATAAAAATGAGTTTGATGGCGTCGATTTGCACCCTTTTAAGAGAAGGGAGTAGACAAGACTCTAAAATTCTCTTGTACTGCTCGTTCCTGAGGGTCTTTTCAATAGGTTTTAAGAAACCAGTTCCATGAAAAGAAAAGCATCCCCATAGCATTATACTGAACGGATGCTTGACAGTACTTACTGGTAAATTCAAAGAACTTTCAAAGCTTCTTCTTCGGATTTTAGATCGCTTATCCTTTGAATTTTGCTCAACTTTCGTTTCATCGGAGAAGAGAACATTTAGTAAAAAAATCAGGTGAGTCACTTTTATCGAACGGCACTGTATTTTGGAATACAGTTTGATTCCTTAAGAAATTATAGGATACTATATGGATTCATCTCATGAAAGGGCTTTTAGTGATGGCTGTTTGGTTGATTTTGTTTCGTGGCATACCATCACATGTATGGATTATTTAATGCGGGAATCTAAATATTTGGAAAACAATCTTTATGGTATTTGCATCGTTAGGCAGTTGACCACATCTTTATTGTAATAAAGATGAGGACAACAGTCCGGACGATGTAAATAGTGCAAATAATTACAATATCTTCATCTCGGAAATATAGACAAATCCTGAAGAAGGCCGGGGCGTACAACGACCGAAACGTTGCCAATATGATAATAAAGATGAGGACAACAGTGCGAACGATGTAAATATTGTAAATAGTTACAATACCTCATCTAGGAAATATAGACAGACCCCGAAGAAGGCTGGTGCGTACAACAGCCGGAACGGCAACAAAGATGAGGGCAACAGTTTGAACGATGTAAATAGTGCAAATAATTAAAATATCTCATCTCGGAATTAGAGAGATGCTTAATTAATAATGCATATAAATTTATGAATAATAAAACTGTCTGTACTGCAAGCAGCTGGAAGAGAGTTCAACAGGTGAGAAGGGCGATTGAAGAAACTGTTAGCATAGAACTTGCGGTTACAGCTACCCATTTCAACTTTAAAATGATGAGACCTAGCTGCCAATCTAGTATTGCGCTTAGATTCGTAAAGGTAGCAAAGACGTAAGTCTTAAAAAAAATTATCATAAAATATTTATAGAAAAGTCACAGGGACGCTATACAACAGAGGTGGGAAAGTCTCCGAAGCCGAGATGCCAGGTCAGTACCAATAAAAATGCAGATTCTTATTTGAATGTTATCAAGATTCTCTTAATAGAGAGCAGAAGCACCAGACCAGATTTGGCAGCAATATTCAAAGCATAGGCGAATGTTGGACTTACCAATTCTAGGTGAACCGCCTTTCCTGGCAGCAGACCTAATAATTCATTCAATATAATCTAGGTACTTTGTATTAGCGGAAAACATTAGCAAAGTCGGTACCTAATTTTGAGGGAAAAACAACTGAACTGCATTTCCGATGGCTTACCAAATGAGAACGTTGCGTTTCCGAAACAAATTTTGCCTGATAACAGTTTTTTTTCTTGATTCGACGCCATTGTTTTTTTATTTGTTCGTTTTCTTTCTTTAACATTCGCTCCGTTAAGTACTACTTAACTGCTCGATTTGCTAACCTATATTTCACCCAGGCTTAAGCCCGTATAAGGAATGATTCAATTCCTTATTTCTTTTTTCCGCTATGGATGTAGGTGATCAAGACTCTTCACAACTTCCTGTCTCTTGTAGCTCTTAATAAATTTTGTCTTTCTGTTATTTCTATACTCTGTTCCGTCATCCATTTACGCTAGCTCACTAAGCATCGGTTTCCTCTGCCCCTCTAGCCTTCAATCTGTCTTGTGAGTATCAGATTCCCCAAGCTGACTTTCCTCGTTATATGTCCTAGAAAGCTCAACTGTCTCTTCCTGATGTTAAGTATAAGTTTCCTTTTTGTTTTCATTTTCTCCAAAACTTTGTCATTGCTCACATGTTCAGTCCATAGTATTCTCAGCATCCTTCTGTAGAACCACATTTCTCTTGCTTCAAGTCTCATCATCTTTGAGGAGATCGTCCAGAAATCACTGCATACCGGAATAAAGATATCACGTAGCAGTTTATTATACTTTTCTTTGTCTCTAGCGAAATCTTTTGACGACTTATCAATACTTTACTGGCTATTTAAAGCCAGAAATTATTTTTAGATTGCAAGATTTTTTTAGATAAAAATGATTTAGGGGTAAATGTTTTACTAATGAATCCATAGCTGGGGGGGAGAAGAGGGGGATTCATACGTTTCCCAATTGTTTCTGCGCGTAAGTGGATATAAAGAGCTCAGCTGGAATCTCGTCCTGGGTAAGAAGTTAAACTACATCCGCGTCCAGGGTAAGACGATAAACTACGTCCAACAGCAAGGCATCTGATCAGGAGGTTTTGAGGAGCGTGGAACCACCTCTTAATCGCTGGTGTTCCCTGGTTCACCTTGACCCGGGGTGGTAGTACCTGTTAGGGTCCAAGCTATGGGTAAATAGTTAGCTATCACCAACAATACTTTTTTAAAAATTATTACCAACAATACAATTTTGAAGGGAAAATATTACCAGAGACAGATTTTTGACAAAAAAACATATTGCCAGCAATAAAAATCTTGTCAGCATTAAATAACCCATTGAGGTTGATATGCCGTAAAACAAAATAAACCAAACCAATCTAAACCAAAGAATACATATTCTATTCATACGAATCTATCCTAAAAATCTTGTCAGCATTAAATAACCCATTGAGGTTGATATGCCGTAAAATAAAATAAACCAAACCAATCTAAACCAAACAATACATATTCTATTCATACGAATCTATCCTAAAAATGTTGTCGACATTAAATAACCCTTTGATTTTGATATGTCGTAAAACAAATTAAACCATCCCAAAGCAGCTTAATTGGAACTCGGCTTTCTGATGAACAACTTCAAGCTATTCTCCATTACACCACCAGCACATCCAAGCTTACGACACCTGGTACACAAAGTAGTCACCTATGTAGGTACTGACCAAGTTTGACATCGCTCACCTTCTATTATTGTACAGGAACCAGTGTTTAAAAAATGATATGTCCGTAAATGCTCTTCATCTGGAGGTGAAGTCTTGGCTACAATGAATCCGTAATGTTCTGTTTTTTTTTTTATGATTCTTCCTTTTTTTCGGGTGGCTAACAAAGATCTTGCACGTTGTCTTGTTGGCGTTTGTTCTCTTGTCATGAACAAGGCGGTTCTCTGTGGAATAATCAAATTCCATAGATTCCATTACGTTTGGAATCGGTTGGAATCAAACATCTACATAATATAGCGTGGAGTGCTCGATTACAAGGAACAAGATAATCTGAAACTGTTCAGAGTGAATACTGATAGTAAAGACTAAATCATACTAATATTGATAGTACATAATACGAATAATGACATTAAAGTCTAAGTAAGATTAAATAATCAAATACTGTCTATATTTCTGAGATGAGGTATTATGTACACAATTTACATTATTCGGACTATTGTCCTCATTTTTGTTGCCATATTTATCACAATGTTTCGGCCCTTCAGTATCTGTCTATATTTCTGAGATGAGGTATTATGTACACAATTTACATTATTCGGACTATTGTCCTCATCTTTGTTGTCATATTTATTACAACGTTTCGACCGTTGTACGCTCCGACCTTCTTTAGCATCTGTCTATATTTCTGAAATATGACATGTGTCACAAACAATTTATTTCAATTCCAATTAACAAACTACATGGTTTCCCCTTCCAAGTAATACCACTCGAGTCTAATACGCTTTTCCATTCTTCACTGCCACGCTTCTATATACTGCTGGAAGGATTCTTCTTGAATGGCCTTCCTCTCCGTCCTAACGTCTTTATGGCCGTCACGTCTTCAAAACCAGTCCCCTTGATGATCCCTTTATGTTTGGGGAAAAAAAGTCACATGGAGCAAGATCAAGCGAACGGGGAGGTTGTTTCAGCATGGCGATTTTCTTCTCGGGCAGGAACTGCCGGATGCTCAGTGTCTCATGATTTGTCCTGCCACAACTCTCGTCTCTTCTCGCGCACTGAGAGATTTACTTTCTGAAGCATTCTGAGAAGCTTACACTTATCCCGCGTCTTAGTATTCCTAGAAAGAAACCATTGCTTTTCTTCTTGTTAATAAATGAACAAAAATGATATTGCGTGATGAACAGGAAGAAAATAAATTAATATGAATCAGTAGAATAAGAACAATAGAGACGTCATCTACTAACCAATACATATAATCAAGATAGAAGTTATTTTCAATGTAAGTAAATGTCAAAAACTAAAAGAAAATAGGATCTGGACGAACACGAAAGACATACCAAGCAAATAAATAAAAAAGATTAAAAGAATATAATAATAAATAAAATAATCACGACGTTATGACCAAAAGATTTGCCATGAGACAGAAGATCTGAGAAGGACCAGTTTCCGCCTTCATAATGATCTCTATAGAAATCCTGGTGATCGAGTAGTTACACTTGGTCTAAAGATCGCGCTGAGGCGAGAGAGAAACAGTTACTGTGAAATATTAATTCTCATTTTCTCTCTCCCTATCTCTCTTCCCTTATATATATAAATATATATATATATATATATATATATATATATATATATATATATATATATAATAAAGAAACAATTTATACAAAGAATTAAATACCAATGTCAATGTTAATTGCGAAATCACTTCACTAACAGAAGTTAATGAGACGTTGACTTACTATTAATTCCTTGATTAATAAAATCCTTATATTCGGGTTGTCAGATGGAAGACACATACCAGGTACTTTCGACAATTTCAAATTGTCATCTTCATTATTATGCCTGTTTATGGGAAAATTGCGCCCTTAATATATATATCTATATATATGTTTTATTTTTCGAAGCACTTTCGGCTATAACTTTAGTCATTATCAAGGAAGAATTATACTTACTGTTAATTGGAAATGAATTGTGTGTATGTATTTAGTATTATAGAATGTTTTATTTTCAAAACACGGTCAATATATTGTGGCCATATATATATATATATATATATATATATATATATATATATATATATGTGTGTGTGTGTGTGTGTGTGTGTCTGTGTGTTTGTGTTTGTGTGTGTGTGTGTGTGTGTGAGAGAGAGATAGGCTAATGAACAAATAAACTTTCAGAAATATGAAGAAAAAAAAAGACCGCTCTTTTTTACGCATGCGCTAATTGTTTTCATTGATGATGCAGATCTCACATACATCTGTCTTGTCAAGCAGCGATCGTGTTTAGGTGTATCCTAATTCTAGTTTTTCTATGTGGGATTAGGATGATAATACAGAATACGCATGCGCTTGCGCGGACGCGCATGCGTGTGTGCTCGTGGTACGTCCATAAGGCATTTAAAAGTATGCTATTTTTTATTTATATTAATTCATATATATATATATATATATATATATATATATATATATATATATATATATATATATATATATATATATATAGTGTATTGGGGCAGCAGATCATTATTTAAACATATACTATTAAATATAACAGACAATGAATGTCTATTATGTCTGATCATGAACCGTTCTAATGTTCGAATGTTTGCTTTAATTTCTGGTGAAAATAACGAGAAAAATTGTCCAACATTTGGATATTTTTTTATTAAGTTGGTCCTAAGTTTTCGCCTCAAATGATCCATCCTCAGAATGGTTATACAGGCATGAAACAAAGAGATCCACCGTCAAAGATGATATTTTGTTATTTTGACATACAAAATTGCTATGCAACGATAACGGTCACGAAATAGCTGACACAGATCGTAAGTTCAAGATGCGGTTCTATGACGTCATACCACGTGATAGACTGAAGTATTACAACAGAACCAATGTCTAGATGCATTGTAATGTGTTTTGACTGGTTTTAAATGTAATTTTGTTGAGTGTGGGTTGCTTTGTTTTAATGTCGATGGCCTCCAATATCTGAAGGTTCTTTTCACTTTGTGTATGTAGGGGTATTGTTGTGTTATCCACTAATATCTGTCTAATATTATGTACATGGCTATGTTTTTGTTAAGTGTGGGTTGCTCCGTTTTAATGTAGATGGCCTCCAATATCTGAGGGTTCTTTTTATTGGGTGTGTCCGTGATTATTGTTGTGTATTCAACTAATATCTGTCTAACATTATGTACGATAATAACGCTCACATATACACACAGTAATATGCTATTCCGTGACAGTTAACGTCTCATAGCAATCAACTATTTCAAAATAACAAAATATCATCTTTGACGGTGGATATCTTTGTTTCATGCCTGTATAAACACTCTGAGGATGGCTCATGTGCCAATCGTTTTTGTTGTGTTAATTCCTGTTCTTTGTATTACCATTTTTTTTAATTCTCCATCCTTTATAATAATGAATTTTCTTTTTCTCATAATCTCTCACATTCAGTAATCAGTTGTATCTTAGTGGATCTATTGCCTTGCTTGGGGCGGAATGATTAATGAAAAGGTAATGAAAATTACAGAAAGGCAGCAAAATGAATGACTGTTTTGTTATTTTTTGTTTTTGTTTTCCGTTTCTCTTCCCGTGTCTTTGTAATCGAATCCAAGACACAAAAAAAAGAGGAAAAATAATAAAAAAATAACAGAGTCATTATAAAATGCTCACATGTTGACCCTGACTCTCAGACAATTTCCGCGTTGTTTTTTTTTTTGTGTGTGTGTAGTGGGGGGGGGGATATTTGTGTAAGACCAATTAAATCTCGCCCTGACCATTTCTTGTCCATTCCAGTTGCCGAAGAAATGTAAAGTGAGACATGGGAACGGGAAGCCAGGCAAGAAAAAAAAAAAAAAAAATGGCCGCAAAATAATCTTCGAAATAATTGCTGGTAAAATAATAAATAAAATGAAATAAAAACATTATACGAAAGGAATTTTGTTATTTGCGTCCTTGCCGGCCTGATCGGCATTGTTGATTTGATGTTTTTGGTATTCCTGTTCTTTTAATTGGCTCTGTGTATATTTTTTGTAGCAAATGACAAAATCCACGATACAACGAACGCCGTTACTAAAAGACAAACGAATCAATGATTGACTTATTAATTCCACTGGATAAATAGATCAAAATATATGATTTAGATAAATACATAGATAAATATTAAGAGACAGGGCGGGTAACACCCCCTACCACACATATATATATATATATATATATATATATATATATATATATATATATATATATATATATATATGGGGAGAAAGACATAGAAGGAGAGAGAGATAAATATAGATTGATATTCTACAATAAAGGTCGTTAATTACTGCAAGATTTAAAAATATGCAAATATACTGACTTTGTGGAAATAGTTTTGGAAGACTTTTTGTAACTGCTTTCCAAGTTCGAACTGTCTGCATGCCGACCTTGAAAATCAGCAGTGAAGATTCTGCAATACGCCACTAACTCTCCATGCTAGTATAAGTACATTTAATAAATAAGTCAGCTAATAATAAAAAAAGATTTTGGTTTATTTTAGTTGAAATTCAAATCTTCTTCATGGTTCATGGCCGCCTGTCCAACCGCTCACAGAATTGACTTTTTTCCGGCTATACCAGTGTGACAGTTCTGATCTCAATAGACAGCTATTCGTGGCTGCACTTAATACAAGTCAACGTGTCCTCGAAGGAGCGAAACCTTTGCAAATAGAATGAGGAACCGTATAGTTTCTAACAAGGTTGTCTCTCGTGTCTACTGGGGGTTCTGTTGTAGTCTGTTAGTAAAGTCCACACGGAGATTATGGTCTCATGATCGTCAATAAACGTGAATCTAATAATCAACACACGGTGTTGATTTCTATGTCACACTGTCTTTGTCGACAAACACCCTATCTCTGATATTAAGAAACAGGGCAGGTAACATCCCCCTATATATATATATATATATATATATATATATATATATATATATATATATAGGGGAGATGTTACTAAATCTACTTTCAAAATCTACCACGATTCTAACTGTAGAAGTCATAACATAATTTACCTCCTAGAATGCACACTATGCCAGAAACGATATGTAGGAAAATTCTGAATGGCCCTTTCACTACAGAATTAATAATTATCGCAATCGAATTAAGTCGACTAAACATGAAAATTTATTACCTGTAGAACAACATTGCCGCCTAGAAAAACACGATTTTAAAACCTATGCCTAATTCACTAGAATTGAGAGAATAGAAAAGTCCAGAGCAGATAACATTAGAAAGATTTTAGTTCCATGAAAATAAGTGGATACAACGTTTATAAACACACTATCCAGCCGGGCTTAACCATAAATTTAACAATATAGATAGTATTAATATATAACCCTAAAAATCAAAACCTATCCACATTTCTTACCCAGACAAGAGAGACATGCTTACGGAGGTGTTGAGGCCTTACACTTATACACACACCCACACGAATAGACACACTTACACACATCATACTCACTCACTCCCTAATGAGCCAAATGATAACACACACCCATAGTAATATACACGCTTACATACATCATACTCAGTCACTCCCTAAGAACCAAATAACACACACACACTTAACAGAGACACTTCTCCTTTCCAGAAGCCAATAAAAATGCCAAACTGATCAAGGGAATTCAGAGCAGCATTGATCCATCCAGCTCTTATCTTAAATAACAACTTAAAAGAGACTGTTTGACCAACACAAGGAATGTTAAAAAATTCATGTTAAAAAGATACAAAAATAAAAAAAACAAATGAAAACTACAGACAAACGTTCATTTTTTCCATCAAGACATTCATTTCTGTAGTTCACTGCTGCCAGCAAGCAGAAAATTATTTTTCTCCTGATGATGGCCATGTTGGCCGAAACTAGTCGAGGAATCTAAATGAAATAATAATAAAAACGAAAGAATATTAATCTACAACCCAGTGTGTCTGAACATTTTAATTTTTTAAAATAATTTTTTAAATAATTTTTATTGTGCAAAATATATATATATATATATATATATATATATATATATTGAACAATAAATATATATATATATATATATATATATATATATATATATATATATATATATATATATATAAAGAGAGAGAGAGAGACATTGTGTATTTAGGCAGCAATCCTTCTTTCATGCAAGCTTCATTAATTATGTTATATAATTTCTCATATAATCTTATGAATTTTTCTTTTCACTGTCCAAATGTTTTATTTTTCTAAGCGCTTTCGGCTATACCTCTTGCCATCATCAAGGAAGAATTATATTTACTATTAGCAATAAACATCTCTTGGAAAAATAAAACATTTGGAAAGTTTTGTATAATTTATCTACGGAAAAGAAAAAAAATTATAAGATCATAGGAGAAATTATATAAAACAAATCAAAGCACCTTTTCTGTCATATTTAATGAAGTTTGCATATATTAAAGTTATGGTTTGTAGTACAGAATTTTACGACCGCCATAGAACACAAATTTTATTTTTATTACCACTCATGATGATAATAGACAATATATATATATATATATATATATATATCGCCTGACGATTGCACTAGCATGAAACAGACTGTCGCCTCTAAGTGCTGACTTCCATGTCCACTCTCTCTGTCTTTTTTACAAATACTTTCACGGTAATTGCCCCGATGAGCTGCTCTCGCTGGTTCCCAGACTTCATGAATTCAAGCGTCCTACGAGGCTGGCATCCCGCTCTCACCCTTTCACTGTTGAAACTTTTAAATGTAGCCGTCTCTTCTACTCCAATAGCTTCATATCTCGCACCTCTCTCCTGTGGAACTCCCTTCCTTATTCCTGTTTCCCTGACAACTATAATCTCCAACTATTCAAATGTAATATCAATCGTCATCTCCAGTTGCCTTGATCTATCCACTATCCTTCTCCACTTCCTTTCCTCTAACACTCCTATCTGCTCTCGCTCCAAATCTTCTGTAACCCGTTGCGAGCTAGTGGCTTCCCGCCTTGCTTGGAGTGAAATGCCTAAAAAAAAATATTTGTTTTACAGTGCTACCTTTTCTGTCAGCAACCTTTTCACCTTGAAAATAAGTCCACTAAAATTAAAAATAGCCCTCCAACTTTAATATGTGTCTAATCGATGTGTACTTGAGTCCATGATTCATTTTACCTTGGGCCACGAGTGAATTTTGTTTTGCCGATTTTTTTTTTATTTCAGCAAATTTTGGGCATCTTATTATATAGTCTTCTACATCTCAAGTATATCCTGGCCATCACGCTTGTAATTTTAATCTCATTTGTGTTGCTGTTATACCACAATGTACAGTGCTGTTCGATCAAAGTGTCTCACCTGATTTTTTTTACTAAATGTTCTCTTCTCCGATGAAACGAAAGTTGAGCTAAATTCAAAGGATAAGCGATCTAAAATCCGAAGAAGAAGCTTTGAAAGCTCTTTGAATTTAGCAGTAAGTACTGTCAAGCATCCGTTCAGTATAATGTTCTGGGGATGCTTTTCTTTTCATGGAACTGGTTTCTTAAAACCTATTGAAAAGACCCTCAGGAGCGAGTAGAACAAGAGAATTTTAGAGTCTTGTCTGCTCCCTTCTGCTGAAAGGGTGCAAATCGACCCCACCAAGCTCATTTTTATACCGGATAATGCTCCCTGTCACAAATCAAAATTGATGAAGGAATACTTTGATGAGGAGCAGGTGAGTGTTATGACATGGCCGCCCCAATCTCCTGACCTCAACCCCATAGAAAACTTATGGAGCATTATAAAGTACAGGCTCTCGAGAAAGCAGTTGAGCAAATTGATTGTGAATTTCATATCCGAATGGAATGCAATGCTTGGAGATGAGATTTGCCAGAACCTAATCAAGTCAATGCCAAAAAGGGTTGAAAAGGGTTATTCAAAATAAAGGAGGACCCATAGATTATTAAATATTTCGAACTATATTACCTATTATAAATAAATTATATCTCTATTATTCTTTATTTAAAGCTGTTCGGTTATGTTTCTATTGATTACTAGTTGCAGGAAATAAGTGAGTCACTTTTTTGCACAGCGTTTTTCCCTAAATCTCATTTATATCCAAAATTATAATTATCAGTAGAATACTTTAAGGTGAGTAAAACTTTTAATAGGTGTGTTCCATGTGTTTCTTTTTATTCTGTCTGCAATTCTAGTTAACCATTCCATTCTGAGATGATTTAAGGGTAACACTCCCGGTGCAACTTTGTGCAGGATTTTATTTTTTGAATTTTCAGACGTTTCTAAAGTTTACTGTCGAAATTTAGTCTGTATATCGCATCCACGTGTAACTCATAATTGATACAACAATAGTTAATAAAAATGAACACGCTACCGCCCCTTATCTGAATGATGGAATTTCTCTCTATCCTTGGAAACAGGAAATTATGAATTTATATCTGCGTTTAAAACTCAGTAAATTTAAATATAAGTTATTCCAAAATTCACTTGAAGATCAAACAGAACTCATGCTATTAATTTAATTATATAATTAAATTTGAAGTTTTTAGCTTCGGTTTTTGAAACATGGTTATTACTGTGTAGCGAAGAAAGCATATTTTATATCAGTTAATTTATAATATTTATGCTCTGTAAGTTTACATTGAGCATTTTTTTGTATAAAAATAAAAAATATCAATAAGAACACCGGATTATATATCTTACAGTTCTTTCTTATTATTATAGCATATATATATATATATATATATATATATATATATATATATATATATATATATATATATATATATATGTGTGTGTGTGTGTGTGTGTGTGTGTGTGTGTGTGTGTGTGTGTGTGTGCAAGACGTATTGTAGCCTTGTCCACAGTCAGTAACAGTCTGATGATGTAATTTATTGTGTATATATTTTCAGCAGAAGTTTTACCGCCACCATTATTCTTCGGATTCAGTAAATTCTCTCGACGTTTCTTTATGTCTTTCTTTGAATTGCTGATATTTTCTTAGATGAAGGGATTAAATGCTTCTGTTCGTTCTTTTCAAGTCGTTTGCCAGAAGGATTGAGACAGAAAAACAAAATTGCTCGATGCAACTTGGAGAAACAGGTTTTAATCGGAGTTTAAACTGAGGAGAAAAAACTTTCTTTTTCACTTTCAGAGATTAAATCAAATAAATCAATGAATTGAAAATCCGCAAATTCGACGATTTAATACAACTGATAATCTTAATCGGTTTTCCATTTGACCTCATTTCATCTTTTCAAACGGAATTATCTCTTTGAATCCGTTTCTCTGGGTTTATATTCATATATATATATATATATATATATATATATATATATATATATATATATATATATGTGTGTGTGTGTGTGTGTGTGTGTGTGTGTGTGTGTGTTTATATATTTTTATTATATATATACATATATAAATTGTTTTCAGATAGAGTGTATTTTGTAATGGAACGAAATTAATTAAAAAAAGGCAAGGGGAAAAGCTATTTTTAGCTGACGTGTTTTGTCCTTTGAGGGACTTTATCAAGCCAAATGTACGGATTTATTCTGTTGCACGCGTTTATATACAAAAGCAAGGGTGTCAATGGTTTATCAAGCCTTTTAAATTTAAGAACATTCATGAATATTCCTCAGGTGATTGAACGTTCGGTCAAAACATGTCGAGGACACAAATTGGCATAATTCAAAATCTGGTATGGCAAAATTAAGAATTAATATTCAAAATATATATAAGAATTAATATTCATTCAAATTAAGTCGTGTTTCGATCCTAGCTAGAGGCAACCGGACGTCTAGCCACACGGATGAGCTGTGAAACAGCGAAACAGTCTGTCTGTGGATGACAAATATATATATATATATATATATATATATATATATATATATATATATATATATATTGAAAATTAGTTAATATGTATATATATATATATATATATTGAAAATTAATTAATATATATATATATTAATTAATATTCAATATA
>OZ038498.1:105017526-105022526 GCA_964036315.1 Acanthosepion esculentum | reverse complement strand
ATTTTGTAAACGTAATTTAAGGATAACGTTGGCAACATCATTGTTTCAAAAACGTATAGTGATGTTGCCAGATATACGTTTTTGGAACAATGATGTTGCCAGATATACGTTTTTGAAACCATGATGTTCCCAGCTATACGTTTTTGAAACAATGATGTTGCCAGCTATAAGTTTTTGAAACAATGATGTTGCCAGATATACGTTTTTGAAAGAATGATGTTGCCAGCTATACGTTTTTGAAACAATGATGTTGCCAGCTATAAATTTTTGAAACAATGATGTTGCCAGCTATACGTTTTTGAAACAATTTGTACGTGGTTCGAATGTTAATATATATTCGTTTATTTGCATGTGTTCGTCTAGCACTCATCTTCATCCATTTTTAGTTGTTGTCCTTAACTTGATTCCGGGATGTTTTGTGTGTGAACGAAAGTATTTACTTTACACCGGTTATGGTTGTAGATCGAAATATACTCTGCAAGTATGAATAAGTTGGTGATATAATAAAATGTGTTTGCCGTCTGTTTATTGATAGCAAAATGTTTATAAGAACTCACATTAACCCTTTTTCTACATAATGAATTATGTTCTTTTGTAATTATGGTGGCATTTATAAAATCTAATTTATGGCCTTTTTGTTTCTGTGTGATACGAAAGAGTTCAAAGGATTGTCCAAACGTAAGTTTGTCTTATGCTCATAGATGCGAGTTTTTACATTTCTACATGTTTCGCCAATGTAGTTCTTCCTACATTGCAGGTGTTTTATGTTATAAATCCCGGCATCTGATGTGGTGTTGGATCTTAGTGTTGGGGATAATTAGTTTGTTTTCAAATTTTGTAATTATACACTATCGATGACGTCGATTTATTATATAGGATTAACGGATACATTTCATTTTCCTTCGATATCAATGCGTTGATGGCTAATTAACCAAAATCAGGGCAATAATATACAAAGAAATATCTCGTATAATTTTTTTTTTTGATAAGGTTCTATGAAATACAAGACTCAAGAACAATTTGTAGTCGTGGATTATGGAATGCAAGAGAAAGGAGATGGAAGTGAAAATCATACAGGTAAGGAGGATAGCAATTGTCTTTTGACTTGAAGAGGTACAGATTCTAGTGTTCCGGGAAACATCCCCGTAGAAAAAAAGAAATATTATTATATAATATTCATTTCAAGAAATTACTGTACATTTTTAATAATTTGTGTCGCTTCTATTAACTTCGATAATGGCTTCAATGAGCTTGAAAACAGAAGCATATAAATCAATCCTGAGCAAACATTGAATCACGAGTCGTATGTGACTAGTTTGCCTTTCAGAATTGCACGCCTAACTTAATGAGGGAAAAGCGCCATTCTAAATTCAGAACCGTAGAGAGGGCAACTGAAAACCGCTATCTTTTCCCAAAAGTCATAGAAATTCACAGATAATAATAATAATAATAATAATAATAATAATAATAATAATAATAATAATAATAATAATAATAATAATAATTGTTATTAAAGACCACAAACAAAATAAGTGCCTCCTTATTGATATGGAGGTCCATTCAGACTGCAATGTATCTTTGAAGATATTCGAAAAACTGTCAAAATACAAGGACCTTGAAATAGAAATCTCAAAACTGTGGCACATGGGAACATCAACAATCCCTGTTGTAGTTGGAGCCCTTGGACTGGTTGGAAAATATTCCAGTAGGCTGATTGAAGGGATCCCTGGAAGTCCATGCCTCAGAGAGATACACAAAATTGTTCTGACAAGTACAGCCCACACTTTACGAAGGGCTTTATTTATGTAATTATTTTATTTTATTTTTTTCTTTGCAGTGTAAAGTGTCATGATGCCATTTCTAACCATACGTCCCTGGGCAGGACCAAGAAAGAAATGTGTAAACGGCAGATATCAAAGGAAATAAAAATAAAAATAATAATAATAATGGTGAAATTAAGAGTCCCCATAGAGGATAAGCATTTATTAAACAAACAAATAGCGTTACTATATTTTTAATTTCATAAAGTGTTTTTCTTAAAATAGTTTTTTCTACAAAATTTGACATCCCAAGTCCAGTAAATATTATAGCTCTTTCTAACACTTATGGGAGTTTCCTTCCAATCCTTTTGTTTTTGGTAATGTTGAAAGTTAACACATTGATTTTTTCTTCTATTAACATGTTCTATCTATTTTCCTGTTGCATCTGTTGAAAGTGTTCAAGTGAGATGTTTCTTTGTTGATTTGTAAATATCACAGTGATTGTATCGCGTCATTCTCACCTGCCAATCTATTTTCCCTCTTATTTTTGGTCCAATGCCTTTTTTTTCCACGTTCTCCCTCAATTTTGCTCAGTAAACACAATGTATTACTAAATTAAATTAAGCGAAATTTGATAATATTTAAATTTTTTTCTCAGCATTTTGTTGTTTCATAAAAGTTCATCATGATTATGTAGCGCCAGTCTATAGATTTCGATGAAGGATCGTTTTCTTTAAGATGCATACAATCAATTCATTAGAAGCTATTGATTTGCAAAAACAATTGTATAGAGATTGATAGTTTAGACATCCTCTGAAGAAGTCGGATGCTATTCATGACATCCACATGAAAGTCCAAATCTGACAAGGCTATTTAAGTGCCTAACTTGAGTTTCTTACATTAATGTTTTACTTTTCTAGCTTCTTGCAATTTTATCTAAGCACATTTCAATTCCCTTGTTTAATTTTATATTCTGAATTTTAACGATGGATTCAGTGTAGGTGCCATCAGTGCTTTCATTCCAATCCTAATTTCTGCGATAGAATGGTTTGGAACACTTGCTACAGGATGTTGAATTTGTTTTTGTTTTTTTTTTTGGTTCAAGTTCATTCTTATCCCAGCTTTGAATAACATTCCCCCACCCCCTACCATCATTACACAAATCTTGAGAAAGAAATCAAGGGCACTGTTTCTATTTTGGGATGTGGTACATTTCTTCACATATGTGCTTGTAGATACATGGAACATCAAAGGCGCTTTAAATAAACCTTTGTAGATCATTTCTGAAATCCTCATTGCATTAATCGACCCTAAGAATTATCACTTTAGAAAACATGTTTTTTTTTCTGGAGTATTGATGGAACATTTTCAAGACTTCTTTCAGCTGGTGGCTTGCCTCTTGTAAAAAATAATTACTTCTGTGTTAGCCATTATGTTGTTTTTTCAAAGTATGTTGGCGCAACACTTGAAAGAGGATGCTGATTTTTTTTTGTCGAAGATCATTCTTATTCCAGCTTTGTATATCTATGTCATCAATGTATTCCCCTCCTCATCATTTCAAAGGCATTGGAAGGAAATAAAAATGTTTTACTAAATCATTTCCCTAATGAAATTTGGGAATATTTAAATTTTTCATCCTCGGTGAAAAATTGTTTCTAAAAAATGGAACCCCAAATGGTTTGGCATAAATTACTTTAGCCAATTCAAGTCTATGAAAACATTTTATTCCTTAAAACAAATTCTTTACAAAATCAGAGATACAATGTCCGTTAACTGCTACAGCTCTTTCTAATATTGATAGGAATTTCCTTCCAAACCTTTTGTTTAAAGTAGTGTGGAAAGATAAACAGTTAGATTATTTTCCGTCTGAATTTCTGGGATGGGATGTTATGCTTATTTACGTTGTTTACATGCGGACTATTATCCCCATCCTGGTTGTTTTTATTATATCGTTCCGGAGGTTATGCTCTCCGGCCCTCAACAAGTGCTTATCGATTCGGAGAACTTTCCGGAATGTACGAAGCCTTTATTTAATCTATGGAATTAGGTTGTCCTCGTTCTATGTCTAGGATTGTCTGCCCTTATTTCTGCTGAGTCCAAGTAGGTACTGCTCGACCAAGGGAGTGCCGGTGCTCTGTAGACTATCTTGGAGACTGACTGCTCTGAATTTAAAACCATGCAGAAGGTCACAGGGAAACCCTTCCACTATCTTTCCCCAAAATAAGTTAGGTAAACGATTAGTCATTGCCGTTCTGTCCATATAACCAAATACAACTTGTCTATCTTAGAGGGTCATTTTTTTCCCCTTAAAAATGCCGTAAAGAGCAACTGTTCAGTATGGTACCCCGACGATCACATGCGTCATATGTTAAAATAAACTTGACGGTAATGTCACTGGTGAGAAAGAGGGGGTACTGACATGAAAAAAACACACGGTTTAGACACCTATAGACGATCGAGAAAATGTTGACTGTTTGAACAAATGAAAGTTTGAAATCTATAAATTCTTTAAGCGGGGTACTGTAAAACCTAGCAGCCTTTTACTAGTGTCGACTTATTTCTCGGTAATGTCAAATGGTTCATTATCTGCTAGAGCTATGTACAAGTTGTCTTTTTATGTTTCATGTGCCTTCACGGTTTTGACAATCATGGCTCTCCACAATTTCATATCATTTGTAGCTTTAAGAAATATTTGTCGCAATACCTAGTCCATGATATATCATTCATTAATTAGTTCCTTCAATAGGTCCTGTGAGGATCAAATTCTCTAAGTTCTCTTTCCTCATTTCCTCTCAGAAATTCCAAATTTCTTTTTCGAATTCTACTTGTCATTTTATTCACATTATCCTTAAAACATAACCCACTGCTTACATGTTCCCTCAATGGGATTCTCAGCATCTTTCTGTAGAACCACATCCATGCTGCTTTAAGTCTCTCCTTCATCTATAACGAAATTCTCTAGCATCCAGTGCTATATCCGAGGATTTTTATTACGAAGCAGTTAACTCTTTTTTTTTTCTATATTTCTAACGAAATTTTCCTGCTGATCGACACGGCTTACTCGTTTGAAATCACCCCCACCCCTGAGAGAACGTGCATGACAAGAAATAAGAAATACAATTTGACATATTCTGTCGTTAGCGAAAAAATATAGCCGATCGTTTGAAATTAAAAAAAAAGTAAAATAGCAAAAAGGTGCTGAACTTGACACACACGGTTTTGACACCTGACACTCGCCAT
>OZ038498.1:104995026-105012526 GCA_964036315.1 Acanthosepion esculentum | reverse complement strand
GAAATGGAATGAAAGCCATGATCTCACGTACACCGAATCAACCATAAAAATTCAAGATGTGGAATTGGAAAATACTAAACAAGTCATGAGAAAAGATTAAAGGTAATTTTTCATAGTAGGTACCTCAGCTATTTTCACTGGAGAAGACCAGATGCATAAGTATATACCTTAGAAATGGATGGAAAGTTTTATTAATCGATTTAGTGTCCATGTTTAAATTTAAATAACAGAACTGCCCAATAAACAGAATTTACAAAGTTTGTAATAAACAATGAAAAGAAAACAAGAGGGTCAAATATAATATAGATACACAGACAGATAGTGAAGGGCCGAAACGTTGTAATAAATATGGCGACAAAGATGAGGACAATAGTCCGAATAATGTAAATAGTGTACATAATACCTCATCTCAGAAATATAGACAGATACTGAAAGGCCGAGACGTTGTAATAAATATGGCGACAAAGATGAGGACAATAGTCCGAATAATGTAAATAGTGTACATAATACCTCATCTCAGAAATATAGACAGATACTGAAAGGCCGAAACGTTGTAATAAATATGGCGACAAAGATGAGGACAATAGTCCGAATAATGTAAATAATGTACATAATACCTCATGTCAGAAGTATAGACAGACGATTTGAATAATTACAAATTCGCTATTCTATACGTTTGCTCTCAACTGTTGGTTTGTAAATATCTATCTCGATTTAAAGGCAACCATTTCCTTGTTAGTTTTACTACTCGGTTTTATTTTTGACATGTGTAAATTATTTCTTTTTTAAATTTAAATTCTTATTTTAAATCTTCTCTTCAATGTGGGCTGGCATCTTCCGTTCTGACCATGATGCTTTTTCCACTTCTCTCCGTGGTTTTCTTTTAGATCCTTCCCAAGTTGACTTCTCCTACTGCTTCCGGTGTTGTAAGGATACTCGGCTGATAAATCCAAAGTATTAGGCGAACCAAAAGTAAAACACAACCTGATAAGCAAAACATGCCATCGTCAACACTAATGAATTCCACAGTCATTTGAATTCCCGCCCAGCCCCGATATCCCATGATGCAATTTCCATTATCTGCGTTTAAGCTCTTCGAAAGAGAAGATAGTTACTATACAGCGATCTCCCTTGTGACTCAGTCTCGAGAAAAATAAAAATCGGGGACTAATTAAAGCAAGAAGTCTTGTCTGGATATATGTATAGGCTGGTTGCAAATGCTGTAGATTAATGTGTAAGGGTGTGAACGAAAGTCTACACGACTATAACAGATAACAATAATCAAAATAAATCGATAAAGAGAATGTCGATGACGTTGAAGTCAAAGAAAAATTGAGGAATATAGACATCGATACGCTATTGATTAAGCATTGAATTGTTTAGGGAATTAAGAATTTGATGGTGGAAGGATTGTCTGGTTCCTTTTTTATTCTCCCTTCATTATTGATTTACATTTTTTTTTCTTTTTGGTTTATTATTCCCAAGATTGATATTTTTCCAGCTTATCTTTGTCTCTTTCTTATTTTGCCATCATACACTTTTGTCATCCTGTAATCGTAAATTCAAATAATTACACGAAATTCATACACGAAAACGATATTTAAAAGAGACTTAATGAGCTTTCTTTCTTAGTCGATTACAAGTAGAGGGTTCCCAATGAAAATCGATAGATAGGTTTGCCTATCGTCCTTTTCACACTCCTCCTCGGTCTTAACGGGAGTAGAGCTTTATCCCTTGTTTCCTGTTTAGGATTGGGTTTCCGGTTCCTTTAAAAAGTCTACTTCAACTCTCTACTTCTAACCTTCTCCTTCTTGGACTCTGAACTTGTATTTACTCTTTATTTATATTTTAAACTCAATAGGAGTAGATAGCTTTGCCCATCGTCCGGTTCACGCTCCTCCCTGGTCTTTTGTAACAGGAGTAGAGCTTTATCCCTTGTTTCTTGTATAGGATTGGGTTTCCGGAACCATTGAAAAGTTTCATTCAACTCTAGGCTACTAACACCTCCGTTTAAGCTCAAAAGTATTATTTATATATTTTCTTCGTTCAGTAAGAGTAGATATGTTTTTTGAACAGGAGTAGAGGTTTATCCCTTGTTTCCTGTTTAGGATTGGGTTTCCGGTTCCTTCTAAAGTCTACTTCAACTCTATACTTCTAACGTTTTCTTATACTCTGAACCTTTATTTGCTATTTATTTAAATTTTACTTCCTCAATACGAGTAGATAGGTTTGCCTGTCGGCCGGTTCTCAATCTTCCCCGGGCTTTTTGTGCAGGTGGAGAGGTTTATTTTACTCTCTTCACGATTGGGTTTCCACTTCCTTCTAATATATGTTCTTTCGCTTTTACTTCCGGTGGCCTGTTTGCATCTTAGTGCCATTATCATCTTGCTTAGAGTCGTCACTATTACTTTGCAAACCTCTATATCGCTGGGGCTCTTCAGCATTGTACAGGCTGAATATCATTTTATTTAATATAACTTCGATTAGTCTATCTTTCCAGAAAGTACACGACTTCTGCCATTATTTATAAATCAGATTCAGATTAGACACAAAACGGACCATTGCAGCAAAATATCTGGGGTGAAGTTGCTTAAACTTTACTCTCAAGTTATGATAGAGTTCAAATATGACTAGTTTTATTTGGACACTAAATATAGTTATTTGCTTCATGAGAGGTAAATAGTCTTTGTTTATATTTGGCGCTATAATTCTTGAGATGGTTCAGGGATCTGTAAATACTGATTGTTTATATTTGAGTCTTTTTACTTCGTCGTGAAATCTGTGGATCTTCACGAAGACTATCCTTCTTCGAACATTGTCGACTGGCGCTACATAATCACAAACGAACAACTGATAACAGAAACCACATCACTTGAGGACTACCAACAGCAGCAACAACTAAAATAGATAGCACTGGTAAAAAAAGCAATTTTCTAAAGAAGTAATTTATTGTTTTTATTAATCCTTAGGCGTTATTTTTTGTGGATACTGATATTTTAATATCATCCTGGGTTAGATGATAAACTACATCCAGCAGCAAGGCCTCTGATCAGGAGGTTCTGAGGAACGTGGAACCACCTCTTAATTGCTGGTATTCCCCGGTCTACGCTGACCCGGGGTGGTAGCACCTGTTAAGGTCCCAGTTATGGGCAAATAGTTAACTATTACCACCAAAAGAATGATTACCAGCAATACAGTTTTGAAGGAAAAATATTACCAAAAACAGATTTTTGACAAAACGAAATATTACCAGCAATAAAAAATGTTGTCGGCATCAAATAATCCATTGAGGTTGATATGCCGTAAAACAAAATAAACCAAACCAATCTAAACCAAAGAATACATATTCTATTCATACGAATCTATCCTAAAAAATATTGTTGGCATCAAATAATCCATTGAGGTTGATATGCCGTAAAATAAAATAAACCAAACCAATCTAAACCAAAGAATACATATTCTATTCATACGAATCTATCCTAAAAAATGTTGTCGCCATTAAATAACCCATTGAGGTTGATATGCCGTAAAACAAAATAAACCAAACCAATCTAAACCAAAGAATACATATTCTATTCATACGAATCTATCCTAAAAAATGTTGTCGCCATTAAATAACCCATTGAGGTTGATATGCCGTAAAACAAAATAAACCAAACCAATCTAAAGCAAACAATACCTATTCTATTCATACGAATCTATCCTAAAAATGTTGTCGCCATTAAATAACCCATTGAGGTGTTGATATGCTGTAAAACAAAATAAACCAAACCATATTTGAATAGACGCCTAAATGTTTGAAATTATGAATGTTTTAATTGGTACGGGGGATTGGTAAATATTGGTCGTTTATATATAAATATTTACTTGATAGGTGTCAATATTTTATTGGGGAGTTACCCATTGATGCGTTTGGTGTTTTCTCGGCCTCGACGTTTTTACAGTCGTGGGATTCTGTGTATATTTGTTGAATAAATATTTATCTAGACAGATTTCCCTACTCTGGCTAAAGAACCCAGTTTGCCCGATGAAACATGTTTTAATTTAGAGTTTTCCTTCTACACATGCTGCCATCCTAAGCTATAGAGCTCTGTTGTCCCTGATATTTTAACCAAGATCTGGAGAAAAACGAATTCTTTCATTTTCAAAGAGCATTAATGAAAATAAAAGAAACTCATTCGGAATTTGATCTCGGTACGCCACCGACTTCAGTTCCACTCATGAGTCAGAAATGAATGCGAATGACACTGATTGAAGAAATATAATTATACATCTTGTGGGTGGGGATTCATTGTTCTGTGTTGGACTAACGCCTCTAAAATTGATCAAATGTACGGAGATCAGAATTATATAAATGGAAGGGTTTGAAGGTCGGTCCCAGGTCTCACATCATTTCGAATAAATGATCTTTCTTTTTAGTGTATTTTCATCATCATCATCATCATCATCATCATCATCATCATCATCATCATCATCTCTCTTTCACTTTCTTTCCTTTTCTACTAATTTCCTTTTTCTTTTGATAATTTTTCTTTTTCTTTCTTTCTTTCTTTCTTCTTTCTTTCTTTCTTTCTTTCTTGAATTGCATAACTACTTTTTTCCTACGTGATATTGGTTCTTTCTCTCTTTCTTTCTTTTTTCTTTCTTTCTTTCCTTCATCTTTCTTTCTTTCTTTCTTCCTTCCTTTCTTTCTTTCTTTCTGTCTTTCTTTGCTTGCATGCCTACTTTCTTTTTTACCGACCTGATATTTGTTCTTTGTTTCTTTCTTCCTTTATTTGTTTGTTTGTTTCTTTCTTTCTTTCTTTCTTTCTTTCTTTCTTTCTTTCTTTCTTTCTTTCCCACTATTTTTCTTTCCCACTCATTCAGCATTTCGTCTTTCTCGAATTACATTACTTTTTACTTTCTTTCTTTCTTTTTATTTTCTTTCTCTTTCATTCATTCTCGCATCTTTCATTCTTTCTTTCTCATTCTATTTCATTTCTTTCTTTCTTATCCTATTTTCATTCATTCTCGCATCTTTAATTTTTTCCTTCTCTCTCATTCTATTTCATTTCTTTCTTTCTTACCTCTTTTCATTCATTCTCGCATCATTCATTCATTCTTTCCTTCTTTCTTTCTTTCTTTCTTGCCTGAGTCGTATCGCCTTATTCTTTTCTTTCCTTCTCTAATTCATTCATTTCTGTCACAATTCCGTCTAAAATGCCATGTCAGAAAAATTACATTGTTGTCAAATTCGACATAACAGTGGGACTACAAGCAGCGAATGGCTCCCTGGCCAATTCAGCGTACGTGACACACCCTGCCCTTCAGATCCTATGTCCCTTCCACTGAATGTGGCATATGTCCAAGTGTCACATACCACCGAAAATATTAACATAAAAAAATGACTATCCTGTTATTCTCAATGATCAAACTTATCTTTGATTGGCACAGGATCGAACTTGAAATGCAAAGATCATTATTATTTTGCAGGTTTGTCGCTACCGACAAAAGTTGCCTACTATTTATAGAATTCGGGAAATTACATAATACAAGCACACACATACACACGTATGCGCACACACACGCACGCACAAACACACACACACACACAAACACACACACACATATATATAGGAGACATGCTGTTTCATGCTAGACGCAATCGTCAGGCCACCTGATGACTGCGTCTAGCATGAAACAGCCTGTCGCCTCTAAGAGTTGACTTCAATGTTCACTTTCATATATATATATATATATATATATATATATATATATATATATATATAGATGTAAAAGTGAACATTGAAGTCAACACTTAGAGGCGACAGTCTGTTTCATGCTAGACGCAATCATCAGGCCTGATGATTGCGTCTAGCATGAAACAGACTGTCGCCTCTAAGAGTTGACTTCAATGTTCACTTTTATATTTACACACGCTCTATCTGTGATAGTGAGCACGTTATCCCATAAATATAGCACACCTTAAGACTATATTTCTTCAAATATATATATATATATACGAGGGTCATTCAATAAATAAGTTGAATTTTTCGGTATAAGGACTTCTAATACAGATAGAAGCTTACTCTTTTTTTTGTTTTGTTTTACTTCTTTTTCACATGGATTTAATTTCTTTTGCAGATTAAAAAAGAACTTTAAGAGTTTTGTCGATTAACAAAGATGGCCGACCAAGAAGCATGCTCCAGGATTGAACAGCGGTCAGTTATCAAGTTTTTGGTTGCTGAAGGGTGCAAACCAGTTGAAATTCATAGGAGAATGTGAACAGTGTATGGTGCCACATGTTTCAGCCGAAAAAATGTCTACAAGTGGGCTAAATTGTTTAAAGAAGGACGGAGCAGTGTTGAGGATGAAGACAGGCCTAGGGGGCCTACAGAAGTGAGGTCTCCTGAGGTGATCGAATCAGTCAATGACCTCATTCAGTCTGACAGAAGGGTGACAGTGGATGACATTGCAAAGACTTTGAGCTTATCTGTTGGGACAAACGCAGGGGTCATCAGTCAGAAGGAGTCATCTTGCATCATGACAACGCAAGGCCTCACACAGCAGCCCAAACGGTGCAGACCATCAACGAGCTGTGCTGGGAACTGCTCCCTCATCCCCCTTACCCCCCAGAACTCTGCCCCTTCAGACTTTCACCTATTTGGTCCCTTGAAAGCGTTCACGAGAGGCACGAAGTTTTAAAGTGACGATGAAGTCAAAAGTGTTGTGAGCGACTGGCTGAGACATCAGTCCAAAGATTTTTACGCTGAGGGAATACGGAAGCTTGTGCACAGATGAGAAAAGTGTGTGACAGTGCGGGCAGACTACGTTGAAAAAAAAAGTAAGCTTCTATCTCTATTAGAAGTCCTTATACCGAAAAATACACCTTATTTATTGAATGACTCTTGTATATATATATATATATATATATATATATTGTGTATATTTAGGCAGCAATTTTTCATTAATGCATGTTTCATTAAATAATATAGATAGGTTTTGTCTATTTATTTTAACTAAGTTCCTTTCGTATTGTCTGATAAGCTTAATCACATTATCGTTGAAAGCTTATGTAAGCCGAAAGCTTAGATTGGATTCAAACTTGTAAACATTTCTCGGACATTCAGGGCGTAAATGTCGTTAATACTGTTTATTATAAACAGAACATTTACTTAAACATTTGTATCTATAAAAAGAATGTATAAACATAAAAATGTCTTAATATATATATATATATATATATATATATATATATATATATATATATATATATATATATGAATTAAATAAAGTGATATGAGCGCCCGATTAGGTTTATATATAGATTTGAAAATAAATATTTAATTTTTTTCTTTACAGTTTCTTCAAAACTATGTTTAAAATATTTAAAAATTATCATAATTAGAATAATTTTGAAGCACCCATATATGAGTTCAATTCTCATAACTGTTCTTTACAATATATTTTGCGGAACGTCCAGAGATGCAAAACACGTATTTATGAACATAAGAAAAATCTCCAATATGATATTTGATCGCATGTATTGGTTAGAGACAGAAATAATTTCAATCACAACTTCGATATTTAAAAATGCTCTCCTTATTAAAAGAGAATCTAACTCACTATAAAGAAAGTTTCTCGAAAGTGCATTAATAGAATCTTTCCCAAACGTAAACGTACACACCGGATTTTTAAAGAACTTCTATGTCAATAAGAAAGTACTTGCTTTTTTTTTTCGTGATCTTTGATCGGTCTGGGCGATTAGCTTTGATCATTTTGTCTATGTGAATTGTAAAGTCCCATAAAATTCTTACAGGACTTATCTCTGGAACCGGCTCTGGGTGATGTTCATAATTTCTTACAGTTTCCTTCATGTAAAAATTGCAGATTTTCCAGTGTACCCTGCCATGTCGACTTTTATATTAAATACATACAAATATCTTCTTCTTCTTCTTCTTCTTCTTCTTCTTCTTCTTCTTATTATTATTATTATTATTATTATTATTATTATTATTGTTAAATTTTCCTCCTCGCAAGACAGATGCAGACAAATATCGTAAAAATAGAACAAAGTAAAAATTTCGAATTTTAGATAAGCAACAAATGTTTTTTCATGCTAGAAACGAAACTATTGAAAACGTGTATTTTTAATAATAACATTTCTATCCAATAACGATGACCTACTGACTTCAATATTTTTTCTGAGTTCAGACCAAAATAAATTCTCCTGTATGTAATTGCTTAAATATATAATACTGTCCAATTCATGTCTCTGTGCGTATATTCGTGTCCCCGCATGTCAGCCAAATTTATGGATGAATATATATTTGCGACTATTTTTATGTATTTACCTATGTACTCCGGTGCATATATTAACAGGATATTGAAATGTACCCGACCCGGCTTCCGTCTCAAAATCTTGATTGATTGTTTTGGGGGCTTTTTTACGGCTTATCAGCTATTTGCAGGTTATTTGAAAACAGAAAATATATTCAGATTGTCAGAATTTTTTTACATAACAATGGTTTAGTTTTGCATGATTTACTATTTAACCCATAGTTGAGGGAAGAAATGGTGTATCCCTGCATTTTTCATGGGTACTTTACGCGTAAGTAAATATACCGAACGCAACTGGAAATCGGACTCTCCGATTAACAAATTCTATCCATTGTCCATTACACCATCCACACATCCAGTAAATATGGCGACAAAGATGAGGACAATAATCCGAATAATGTAAATAATGTACATAATACGTCATCTCAGAAACAAAAATAGATACTGAATGGCCGAAACTTTGTGAAAAATATGGCAACAAAGATGAGGACAATAATCCGAATAATGTAAATAGTGTACATAATCCCTCATCTCAGAAATATAGACAGATACTGAAAGGCCGAAACGTTGTAATAAATATGGCGACAAAGATGAAGACAATAGTCCGAATAATGTAAATAGTGTACATAATACCTCATCTCAGAAATAAAGACAGATACTGAATGGCCGAAACTTTGTGAAAAATATGGCGACAAAGATGAGGACAATAATCCGAATAATGTAAATAATGTACATAATACCTCATCTCAGAAATATAGACAGATACTGAAAGGCAGAAACGTTGTGATAAATATGGCAACAAAGATGAAGACAATAGTTGGAATAATGTAAATAGTGTACATAATACCTCATCTTAGAAATATAGGCAGAAACTCTTGTGCAATATTATTATTTTTTTTTAACTATAAAGATTGGGAGAAACATCAGAAGTAAGTGTAACCTATGTATGGAGGAAGAACTGCAAATATATTAGGACCTTGAATAAGTTCACGCTTTTTTTCATGATAAGTAATGTTTTCATTACAAAAATTGATAAGAAGCCTTTCACTGAAATTATTGTCCATCGCTAGCCATTACTTTTTCCCATCTTTCTGGCAGCATTTAAATTCCACGTCGGAAAAACGACACGTCTTTTGAGGCTAACCACGGGTCGATCCATTTTTTGGCATCTTCATGAGAATGAAAGTGCTGCTCAGGCAGGCCATGTGCCATCAATCGGAGCAATGGCAGGTGAATACGGCGTATTAGGTAGGTCTACCCATTTAAGCGCGTACTAGTAGGTTTTTCACCCGTTTTGCAACATGCGGCCTGGCGTTGTCATGTTGCAAAATCACTTTGTCGTGTCTTTGCTCGTATAGCGGCCATTCTTTCTTCAATGCTCGGCTCAAACGCATCAACTGTAGTCGATTGCGATCCGCTGTGATGGTTTTGGTCGCGGTTTGAGCAGCTCATAATAAACTACACCCAGCTGATTCCAGCCGCTCCCACCAAATGCAGATCGGAAGCTTTGAACTATGGATATTTGCTGCCAATATTGATGCATGACCGGGCTTAGCCCACGATCTTCTACGTTTACGGTTATCGTTGTGTATCCACTTTCCATCGCCGGTCACGATACGATGCAAAAAAGCATTCCTTTTCTGCCGTTGAATCAGCTGTTCACACGTGACAAGACGCCGTTCGACATTTCTCGGCTTCAACTCTTACAGAACCCAATGCCCTTGCTTTTGAATCATTCCTAATGCTTTCAAACGTTTCGAAACTGTTGTGTGATCAACTCCTAATAATTCTGCAAGTTCAGCTTGTGCCTGATATGAATCTTCACAAAGTAATGCCTCCAATTCTTAGTCTTCAAATTTTTTAGGTGCGCCAGAGAGTTCTTTAACTTCAACATCAAAATTATTATTTTTGAAGCGTCTAAGCCAAATATTGCATATTGTTTCCAACAGATCATGGTCGCCGTAAATCTCAACAAGAATTCTGTGCGCTTCAGCTTCAGATTTGTTTTGAATTAAATAGTGCCGTAAAATTCCCCGCAGATAAACTTCCTTTGGCACGAAATCCAACATGTTTAACACTATGAAAAACAAAATTGTTTACACTTAGGCAAAATGATATACACTGAATTTCAAGCTTCCTTATAGTACTTTCTTATAGATGTGTTAACGTGTGAAACTACACGCCCGCAGTTCTGGGAACGCCATCTGTTGGATAACAGCTAGAACTTATTCAAGGTCCTAATAAAATTTAAAATGGTGAATAATTTAATATATGAAACGAGTGATAATATTTTGAATTCTCGGCATGCATTGGTTTCTGTAAAAGGACAATAGATTAATTTAGGAATGTTATTAAAACAGACTACACATTTTCAAAAATCCCTTGAAGGGATGTCGAGGAGAGTCAGGATCACCTGAGGGGAACACGGTACGTAAAGAAATATTCCAGTCTGACGTTTTTCTACTTTTCTCTGTTAGACATTTTTCTGATTTCATTCTTCCCTTCTGTTAAAAATTATTCCATTCTTCATTTTTTTCTTTCTAATTCTTCCTATTTTTATTCTGGCCAAACTGCTGTCGCAAATACTAAATCTGAGAACGATAAAGATCTTTTGCTATTTCTCTCTTCTCCCTTCCATTATCCAAGAATCTGTGTTTATGGCCATTATTTCAATTTAACCCCACCAAAGAGCAAATTTATCTCGGATTACAATATTTAGGTTACCGGTATTGGGTAGAGTTATTTTTGACATTAGAATTTACAGAATTTTGTTAGAGGTCAACACCTGCATATTGTTTTGATCGAAATACAATCAGATTCTAGAGAATGTGTCTTCCTTCGCTGCTTTTAATAACTAACGGGTAACCATATATTATTAAAGAAACGGCTTTTTCCCTAGGGAACCTTTCTTTTGAAATTAAAATACATTTTAATTCCTTCATGTAACGCTATCTATTCCGATCTGTTGAGTGTAGAGAGTTCACTTCAAATATAAGCATTGTTTATATGCATACTATTGAAGCCAACGTCTTCCAAATAGAAATACACTAACATGAAGATGAAACCAATCGTAACATAGTTTCAAAGGAATGTCGTATAAAATGCAGATTCAGAACAATTGCAATTTTAATTATATTTGCGACTCGGTCGTGTGAAGAAATCAATGCATTTTTATTTATTTATCGAAAATATACGATGGTATATTTTTACGCATTGAAGATAAAATAAATCAGTGTTGGCAAAGGCAAAATATCTTAGGTACAGTAGCCCTAGAAAAGTTATTAGCCTGGAGATCTACATCCAATTTCAAGATTTAATTACGTAATCCCAACTCAACATAAATAAACAGTATCTGGAACTAGTATAGAGTAGGTCCTTCATTTGATAGTTTCAGTTCTTGTATTCGATTTTTCATGGATTTGATCAAGTTATCAACAATCGTCTGATCCATATTTTGTCATTCCTTTAGAAAGGGTTGCCACTGACGTGATTTTGGTTGCACGCTCTTGAAGTTTTCAGTGAAGGTGCTCACAAACGTGCTTTATTGGATTCATATCAGGACTTTAGGCTACCCGTGGCAGTGACTTGATTCCTTGCGATTCCTTCCGGGCCTTTGCTCCTTTACTCATATGACATGGCGTTCCATCTTCTTGAAAATGGTAGACATTCTTGTTAATCTGATTGGTTTCTAATAGTGGGAGTTGTCATTTCTCTAATATTTGACAGTATTTTGGACCATTAAATCATCTCAAATTTCCCTACGAACCAGACAGCGCTCCACACGATTACTTAAATTTCTCCATGTTTCACTGTCACCTGCAGACATTCAGTATTCCAAATATCATTCTGATTTCTCCAAACATAAACCTGCCTCAAATTCGAATATTGGCGGAATTTATTTTCATCTGACCAAATTACAGACTGCCAAAATTCATAATCTTTGCTCTCAAATTTTCTCGCCCAGTCCATACGCCTGTCCCTGTTAACCTCTGAAATCAAGGGCTTCTTTCTTGCAACTCTTCTTTGCTAGCCTAGCTCTTTCAGAGTCTTTCTCACCGCATATGGCGCCATTTCCATGCTGTTGGCGACATCTTTGACACTCTGAAGACGGTTTCTGATGACGTCCCTCCTCAACGTCCTTTTCAGACATGAGGCTTAGTCTTCCTGAACATTTTTCCACACAGCAATGGCCTTCTTCATTACATTTCTTGAAAATATTATTAACAGTTTGATGATTAACCTGGGAAAACCTAGCAATTTCTCTATTTGACTTTCCACGCTGATGACATCCTATTATTTGCCCTCGTTGAAATTCGCCAATTTCCTTACTTCCACGAACTTTCATTGCAAAATATAAGTCAACTATTGTTCATAGATGGGAGTAGCTTGATACTAACAGGGTATTGTCTGAAAAAAAAGAAGATACGTTATTACACAAGCTAAAATTACTGTAATCAAGGGTGACTAAAAACTTATCATAGCCCACTGTACTATAAAAATATCCTCATGTATGTTAGTTTCTACAACACAACTGTAACAACTAAACTTATTTTAATTTTATGTTAATATTTCTTAGATGTCAACTCCAGTGGTATATCTGTCTATATTTCTGAGATGAGGCATTATGTACACTATTTACATTATTCGGACTATAGTCCTCATCTTTGTTGCCATATTTATCACAACGTTTAGGCCCTTCAGTATCTGTCTATATTTCTGAGATGAGGGATTATGTACACTATTTACATTAATCGGACTATTGGCCACATCTTTGTTGCCATATTTATTACAACGTTTCGGCCTTTCAGTATCTGTCTATATTTCTGAGATGAGTTATTATGTACACTATTTACATTATTCGGACAATTGTCCTCATCTTTGTCGCCATATTTATTACAACGTTTCGGCCTTTCAGTATCTGTCTATATTTCTGAGATGAGTTATTATGTACACTATTTACATTATTCGGACTATTATCCTCATCTTTGTTGCCATTATTTATTACAACGTTTCGCCCCTTCAGTATCTGTCTATATTTCTGAGATGAGGTATTATGTACACTATTTACACTTTTCCGACTCCTTAGCTGGTTGAAGTAATCCAGTGATTTAACCCAAAGAGTTGTGTGTTCAATACCTGGCCACAGCAGAGGTGAAGCAAAACTTTTGAGAGTTTACTTATTAAAGGGAAATAACTGAAACTGAGATATTCAGAAAAGGCATGACATGAAAAATTAGACCAATCTACTCCAGTGAACTAAATAAAGGATTCGAATCTAAATTCCAACGTATTCCACCTAATGAAGGCCGGAGCGTACAACGGCCGAAACGTTCTGAATATTACTAAAGATGAGGACAACAACCCGGACAATGGAGATAGTATTAATAGTTACTATACCTCATCTCAGAAATATAGACAAATCTTGAAGAAGGCCGGAGCGTACAACGGTCGAAACGTCGTGTATATGCGAATAAAAATGAGTACAACAGTCCGAAGAATGTAGATAATGTAAATTGTTGCTATACCTCATCTCAGAAATATGGACAGATCCTGAAGAAGGCCGGAGCATATAACGGACAAACGTCGTGAATATGACAACAAAGATGAAGAAAAAAGTCCGAACAATGTAGATAATGTCAATGGTTACTATATCTCATCTCAGGAATATAGACAGATCCTGAATATGCCGGAGCGTACAACGGCCGAAACGTCGTGAATATAATAAAGACTAAGGCTAAGGTCCGAACAATGTAAATAGTGTAAGTAAGGAGTGCTGTTTAAATAGTCTTAGACCAGGTCATCTCGTGGGGGTGTTCAGCTATTACACAACACACATTCTTCATATATTTCTTTCTTTCTTTCTTTCTTTCTTTCTTTCTTTCTTTCTCATCATTTTCTTTCTTGTTTGTTTGCTTTATTAGTTACCCACTTTCGTTCTTTTTGTCTTTCTTTCTTTTTATTCCATCATTTAAAAAGACCGATTCCAGTTTTGATTTTATCAATTCTTCGAGGAAGTTCGACATTTTGGAAAATCTTAACTAATATGAAATGTAATAGGTGATAAACTCTAGGAGATGCTTATGTAGAATATTCTACATATGCAAGAAGGCCTCAATACGATTCTATGACTGCCTGAGGGATTGGCAACATAAGGATGAGTGTTGTCATATAACGAAGACCCACCTGAAATTGCTTTACTCAGAAAAGCGTCTTTACTCAAACGATGTGTTCTTGAAACCAGTTGGTTTCTCTTTGTAACATTACAAATTAATCGATGTCCAGATGCCAGAAATTTGTAATAAAGAATTTCAACAGACACAGAAAGGAACGTTTTTCCAGTTGCTCTTGTTTATATTGAGATGGTACTTGTTTTCTATGATGGTCCTTGAATTTATTTAATTTTAAATTTTTAAAAAATAAAAAATAAAGAGTCGTTTCAAATCACAAAGAGCATCTTGTTCAAAAAAATGAATTTGTTTCCTTTGTCAAGCAAGCAGAGACAGACCAGTCCACAAACACTGAACAAAATCCCTTTCTTAGAGCTCACAGAGGACTAATGTTTATGACGTTTTCCTTGTAAAGGCTACCAAACAACGCAAAAGAACAGCTAAAAAATGTGGAAAAACTTATAGCTATATTTCATAGATTCTACGAAAGCATTTAATAACATAAGGCACGAATATCTATTTGAACTACTAGGAAAACTCTATTTACTTTTGAAAGATATTCGAATAATACGAAATATTTCGTGTGAATCAAGCCCCCGAATCTGGATTTAAAAAATGAATGAAGCAAGAACTAAAAAAATAAAAAGGACATCCACCTTCTCACGGGATATATTAACCTATGCACAGAGGCGACCCTATGGGAACTATGTCCTGCCAGGATTTATCATTAGTATATTTTCTTTTTTTACAATGAAATTCACCTTGTACAAGGCCCAAGAGCCACTTGAGGTTTACAGATTAAGAGTTGCCATTCCAAATAAGGTGGTAATGCCGCAAAGACACAAGGAGCCACCGGAAGTGAAAGAGAAGGAAAAGACTTTAGAGGGAACCGGAAATCCAATCCTAAGCAGCAAACAACAGATGAGTCTCTACTCCAGTTCAAAAGACCGGAAGTGGGGGGGGGGGTAACCAAGTAAGCATATCTACTATTTTAGTAACATAGGATAGGCAGATTATTCTGTTTTTAAGCCAGACAAGAAAAAAAAAACTGCAGGTTTTCTCCGAAAAAGAATTGTTAAAGAATTGCGTGAAGAAAGGAACTAACCATCATTTATAAAAGACTTCTTTCCGTTGATATTTTCACTATTCTTTCTTGGTTCTATCCCTCCTTGTTTTCCTCGCTTATATTTATTTATTTTTGAAGGTATGTCACTTTCTTTATCCCACCAGCAGTTAAAATAAATAATGTTTATTCACATTGAATGAGATATTTTTTTTTATCTACACGGAGATCCGTGTCATTTCTTCGGAGACAAGACAAGAATTGTAAAGTCCTGTCCTCTGAATTCTTCACTACGTCCGTTGTTCTTTGATATTACCATTTGTTTGCTTCGTTCTCAACACACTCGCAGAAAACATGGCATTATGGTAAGTCGAATTTTCATAGTTTAGGTCACATTGGACAAAAAAAGACAAGGCTCGTGAGCCGAAGGACTGCATAACATTGTAAGTAAAAAAAAAAATAATATTTTACAATCTGTAGCATTCTTTCTGTTCCATATACTTTCAGAACGTGGTGATAACAGCTCTCCACATCTTCCTATATTTTGTGGCTGTAAATAACCGTTGAAGCTTTATTTTGACACTGTCCCCACTTTTTGCTATCAATTCATTTCTTCTATATGCCGTTTCTCTTCAGAACTTGAGTGATCATGGCTCTCCACAACTTCCTATATTTTGTTGCTGTACGTAACTGATGAAGCATTACCTTACTCCTGTCCCCACTTTTTACTATCAATTCATTTCTTCTTTTATATACCGTTACTCTTCAGGACGTGAGTTATCATGGCTCTCCACTACTTCCTATTTTCTTGCTGGAATTAAGGGGGACATGCAACACCACTGTACCCACTTTTTACTATCAATTTATTTCTTCTTTTATGTGCCGTTTTCTCTACAGAAGGTGAGTGATTATGGCTCTCCACAACTTCCTATATTTTGTTGCTATAGGTATGCTTTGAAGCTTTTGTGTACCTCTTTGTCCTCGACTTTTTCCTGTCAATTCATTTCTTAATTCTTGTCCCTTTTCACTTCAGGACGTGAGTGATCATAGCTCTCCACAACTTCCTACATTTTGTTGCTGTACGTAACTGATGAAGCTTTACCTAACGCCTGTCCCCACTTTTTACTATCAATTCATTTTTTCTTTTATGTACCGTTTTCTCTTCAGGGCGTAAGTTATCATGGCTCTCCACAACTTCCTATATTTTGATGTTGTACGTAACCGTTGAAGCTTTACCTTACCCATATCCCCACTTTTTACTATAAATTAATTTCTTATTTTATGTACTGTTACTCTTCAGGACGTAAGTTATGGCTCTCCACTACTGCCTATAGAAGGCAACGTTATTATTATGGAATCGATGCTATCGCCCCAAGATATATGCAACACCTCTGTCCCCACTATCAATTCATTTTCCTCTGTTATGTGCCGTTTTCTTTTCAGAAGGTGAGTGATTATGGCTCTCCACAACTTCCTATATTTTGTTGCTATATGTAAGCTTTGAAGCTTTAGCGTATTTCCTTGTCCCCGACTTTTTCCTGTCAATTCATTTCTTCTTTCTTGTTCCTTTTCACTTCAGGATGTGAGTGATCATCGCTCTCCCCAACTTCCTACTTTCTGACATTTTACTGTAGCTCTTTGTCTATTTTTGCTATCCATTCACTAAAACTCATTAAGTAGAGACTTACTCGCTGTTTACTCAGTGTCTCTTACACTCAATACACCCCGTGAGGGGTAACCCACTCCCAGGACTTTTCCAATACATGTCCCCTGATTTTCAGATATCTCTTTAACGTTGTGCCACTTTTCTTTTAGTTTATATTCTCCTTAAAACTTCTTTCTTGACCACATTCCCTCCCAGTGGTATTCTCAGCATCCTTCTGTAGAACCATATATCTCTTGCCTCAAAACACTTTTTCATCTGTAAGGAATTTGTCGAACACTCACTTCC